>JAMPIV010018143.1:600000-762500 GCA_024509875.1 Oreohelix idahoensis | reverse complement strand
TAGCCTATGAGATAGTAGGTAGAAGGTCTCTAGAAATAGGCTCGTTAAGAAAGAATAAAGACCTATTCGAAATAGAGAAAAGAAGACGGGAATGCGAATGCTTTCCACTGGACAGTGTTTTCTGGTTAATTATGGAAAGAGTTCTGTTTCCCCACGACACCTTCAGCTTCTGCCCTTAGATCCCGTAACAGAAAAAAAACCCCCAACCTTATCTGAGTTGTTAGAAATTGTTCCTATATGTAAAATATTTAACACCGACAGCAACGAGTGATACATTAACAAAACTAGATAATGATCAAACGATTATTGGGTTTATTAATTAAATAACTACACATATAGTGTTAGTAATGGTTAGAACGTGATTATGGTAAAGACGATTCACACAAAACACACAGATGAGATATTATATTGTAGTTAATTACGAAATGAGCTTGTGTAAAGCGAAATGATGATCGATGTGGGGATATCATACGAGTTGTGTGGTGGGTTGATATTAAAGGACTATTTATTGTTGTGTAGCCGATGTGAGGTCAAATTTTGCAGGCCCTGAGGTTTACTTGAATGTTAAATAGGAGATCAGGGGGGGGGGAACCTTGTCTTGCTTCCATCAGTGACCTTAACACTGCTATATATATATACTCCTAATTATAATGTGCTGATGTAGGATGTTGTTTAGCTAGATGTCTAGGGGTATATGCAATGTATGTGAAGAAAACTAAACAACAACCACACTGTGGTGGGTTTTGATGTTAATAATCAATTTTGTTGTTAAGAAATCTTAGTGTACTGAATGAGGTCAGCTGTGAAGGTCCTGAATATAATAAATATAGAGTAAATTTCCAGGGCACCTTTCTACCCCACCACCACTATGATCTCATTCAGACTTATTCTAGATAGACTGTAAGATGACTACGTTTTGGTGTCTAGGTTATGAAATTGTTAGTGTAAGTTGCATTAACCAACTGAACATATAAACAATCTTACACAAATTATCTTTATTATCTAATACAACACAACAGTACCACGACAATCACATACGAACTACACTTTAAAAAGACTATCTTCAGTAAGTCAGTGGTGAAAATTTGTTAAAGTTAATGTTTTTCAATGTATTGTCCTGAAGCTAATTTATTTGGAATCAGGACTGACAATCAAAAGTGAAATCATAGAAATTAATTACATCAATTCAATTTACACAATGGAATATTCTGACACATAAATACACATAATTATTATAATACGGGTGTAAGTTGTAATTGTCTAACTGAGGTGACATCTAGTATACACTGGTTGATTGTTTATATTATCATCATCTCTGCATGTGGTTTGTGAAGTTATTTATGGACACTGATGAATGGTATATATCACTTTTTCCCCAGTCTCTTATTTTTAATTATAATGTTAGTTTGAGCGATTCAGGTGCCGAAACATGCACCTGTCTTTGTAATATGATGTAGGAATCTTCCTGCTCTTCGCGCTGAACGACAACCTTCAGCTCCCACTTCTTCAAGAATGATGCTGGTTTACAGTTGTCCTCCGAAAAAGGCAAGACTGTGGCATGAATATATCGGCCCACTGTAGTCTTGGCACCAGTTATTGACAGCAAGACCAAAACCCTCTGAAAATCAGAAGAGGATATGCCTCCTTCGTAATCAACAGCCTACAATAATAATCAACAACCAGTACAGGCACATTACAAACAACATGCAAGATCAGCTCTTTACGACAATCCCTTTCACCAGTTTCTTTTGATGTGACCAGGTATACCAGTATTCCTCTCCCCTAATAGTTACAACGCCTCTGCAATTCCAGCAATAATCTGTTGTCCATACAGTAGGATAGGTATTATGCTCCTGATGATAATCATATATAATTCAGTTGGTCTTCACCTCTCTGATAGTCTTTCATATGCTGGATCAATCTCTAGACTCTGTTTTGAGTCTGCCATAGACTCACTTACTTACAGTCGTATGTTAGTATCTCACATTCAAATTTTTTTTAAAATAAAATGTTAAGAAAATCAATTTTACCACAGATGCAAGGAAATAACACAAGTAAACGATGACTAGGCAATAGAATATGGCACATTTTCGATCTGCCCTATGTCCAGGCTTTTCCTGTGTTAGAAAACTCTCCGCCTGCTCTCATCGATCTTGCTTTACACAAAATTTAGATGAAATGGCAGTGAACAGTCCCCGTTTCGTACCAATATCTACTGCTTTGTCCAATGGGACCATGTTTACATTTATTTTTGAATCTATCGTTTCAAATAACAACTCCCAATATGTTTCCAAGGCAAATATATTTTTAGTTTTATGTCAACCAATCATACTTCGCCTTCCTTCAAAATCCACCCAATCAAATATCCCGTACCTTTTAACCTCCTTTACCCAAAGTCGTTTTTTTCAAAACATGCCATAAAAAATATAAGCAGGCATGATCTTTACTTGACAGTCTGGTCGGATCCACTATAGTATTATGGCTATAATTAGTTAATTAATGGACTATTTGCGTAACTACTACCATATTCTTTGTCAGCAAGTCCCAAGGTACACGAATATACAATTTATATGGGACTAGTTGGCTTGTTTCAGAAGTACACAGTTTTTTTTTCTATGTTAGTGTTTTTTATTTTTAGTCTACTACACGTTCAATTCTTTTCCATGTGCTGTCTTCTCTATTTACGTGATAATTACGTCCTTTGAAATAAGAGCTAAGGTTGTTTTTGTGACACGAGTTGTCTACATGTTCTAACTTTTTCCTCGTATTTTGGGGGAAAACCCCTAAAGGCAATGGCTTGACCCTGTGCTGGTATTGGCTTTTTTAGTTTAAAATCAATGCGAAACGAATTAGCATTTCATCTATTCCTTTTCCCCTCCTCGTTCCACAATGCATTTGTAGGCAATATTTTCTTAGAACTAGGAAAAGTGATTATGTCAAGGACGAATTTGAAAAAAACCTTGGGGTTACCGTTTTGTTCGGCTATTCGTTAGCAAAAATAATAATCTGAAGGGTCGTAGGGCGATACCAACAGTTCTAGCAGAAAATTCTTTTATACTGTCTTATTTTGCCTTTATGCCCTATATTTTTATTTATTAATTTAGATATTGTATTTAGAAATTCACTACACATGTCCCCCCTTTAGAACAGACGATCATATGTCAGTTCCTATTTCTAAATACACATAGATGAATTTACTATCTATGCCTGATGACATACTCTGAAGTTCGTCGTACGGATGTCTGCTTAAAAAAATAAGCTCCCACATTAGTTTTTCCGGGAATATACTCTATGGTAAACTGGAATGGCTGTAAGAGCAAAGACCAGCGTAACCTAATCTAGCATATTCATGCCTTGCTTGTGACAGGACACACGAGTGGGATTATGATCTGTCTGGATCCTAAATGATTGTCCATAGAGATAAAATCTGGAACTTTTTTTATACCCCAGATGACAGCGAGACTTTCTTTTTCACTTGTTGAATATTTTTGTTCTGCTGTATTCTCAACTTACCGGCTAGCATAAGCAACTGGGGTTAATTCCCCATCAAGTGAATTTGACCCGTTGTAATACAGCTGCACCCAAAACCGATATTATTCACATCCGTTCTCAGATTGAATTCTTGACTTAAGTCAGGTAATTTCAAAATAGGCCTGCTTGTGATCGTTTCTTTCAATTCTTGGTATGCTAATTCACATTGCGCCGTCCAAATAATTCTATCAGGATTTCCTTTGCGCGTTAAATCAGTCAATGGAGCACATATGGAGTTAAAGTTTTTTATATACTTTTGGTAAAAACCACATAATGAGACAAAAGATCGCACATCCTTTTTTGTTTGTGGTCTTGGTGCTTTTCTTAACTTCTCCAGGTTCTTGGGGTCAGGGGTCATGTTTCCCTGATGTATTGTGTGGCCCAAGAATTCCAGCTCTTTACATCCAACACAGCATTTCGTCGGTCTTGCTGTCAAATTGGTCTCTCTCAGTCGATTAAACAACATATTCAGAGAGTTAATGTGTTCCTCAAATGTTTCTGTTTCTATGAGAATATCATCTATGAAGTTGGTGATGCATGGATTCTTCAGGGGATCCAGTAACTTTCTCATCATCCTCGAAAACACACTCTGTGCATTTTTCAGCCCGAATGGCAACATATTAAATTCATAATGTCCTTCCGAGGTGCTAAAGGCTAAATAAGGTTTGACTTCCGGCTTTACTGGAATCTGATAGTAGCCTTTGCTCAGATCCACTTTAGAGAAATATTTAGCTCTATTCAGCCTGGCAAACAGCTGATTTGTATCAGGTAATGGATCCACCTGACCTTCTGTGACAGCATTCAGTTTCCTGTAATCTATGCACAGCCTGTGTTCTCCAGAGGGTTTTCTTAACAGAACCACACTGGAACTGTAGGGAGATTCACTGTGCGAGATAATCCCATCTCTCAACAGATAATCTATCTCCTCCCTTAAAGCTTTTTCCTTAGCGAACGGAATCGAAAAGGCTTTCATACAGATTGATGTTGGGTCTATGAGTTTCATATCATACTTCAATAAATTTGTATGCCCCGGACGGACCGTTAACACATCTGTATGATTATTCAGAACCTGTTGAACCCTCTCCCTCTGAATTTCCGTTAAGTGTGTGCTGATTTTTACCTGTGCGGCGGTTTCACAGGGATGTAAAGGATATTCATGAGAAGTGAGTGGTTCCTTTTTTATCTCCATTGCAACAGACAAGGTCAGTAGGTGTGTCTCTTCCTGGTTTTCTCTGTCCAGATATTTCTTCAGGAGATTCACATGATAGATTTTCTCTTTCCCTTTCTTATCTATCTTATAATTTGTTCTAGACACCTTCTCTAGAACTGTATATGGACCTTGCCATCCAATTTGCAATTTATTCTGGCTGCCGGGCAGTAGAAGGAGCACCTTCTCTCCCACAGATAATTCTCGATCCTTCGCTTTTTTATTGTAATAGGCAGCATGCTTTTTCCTGGCTTGTCTCAAATTTTCATTAACAAGTTTCCAGCCAGTTTTAAGACGAGTGGTCAGCTCGTTCACATATTGATATGATGAGGTAATATTTTCTTCTGCCTTTTCATCGGTCCAGGTCCTTAACAAGGCTTCCAAGGGACCTTTTATTGGCCTTCCAAATAACAATGTTGCCGGGGCCATAGCGGTTGAACTATGGGGTACCTCACGGTAGGCAAACAAGGCGGCGGGAAGGTACTGATCCCATGTATCTGGTTTTTCATGTGCCAACTTCCTCAGGATCGACATAAGAGTCCCGTTAAATCTTTCTACTTGGCCATTTCCTTGAGGATGATACGGGCTACAATGAAAGTGTTTGGCTTGAAAGATCCTGAATACTTATTCTGTTAGTTTCCCCTTGAACTGAGAGCCATTATCAGTGAGATTTGGTTGGGAAAGTCTAACCTGGTGAAGATTGTGAGTAATGCCTCTGCCACATGCTTCGAATCAATTGATGACAAGGCTACCGCCTCTCCCCACATAGAACAAGTGTCCACCAGAGTCAGAATGTAACTGTTCCTCCTCTTGGTCCGAGTGAGAGGTCCCACAATGTCCACGGCAACTCTTTCAAAGGGGGTTCCCACTATGGGCATTTTCCCTAGAGTTACTGGAGCAGTCCAATGCTTTTGACCTGCCCGTTGGCACTCTGGACAGGATTTTACATATCTCTTTATGTCTTCAGTTATTCCTGACCAGAAATAATGACAAGCTATACGCTGTCCTGTTGCGCTGATCCCCATATGACCACTGAAGGGAATCGCATGCCCTAGTTCTAACACTTTAGTCCTATATGAAATTGGAAGGACCAGCTGTCCGTGACCATTGGATCCATTTCCAGCCTTCCTATATATCAATTTGTTCTTCATATAGAAATCTCCCTTGCCTGGAGGTGTATGACATTTGGGCAATTTCTTAAAACAAGGCTTGAGGGTCTTATCCTCTGCCTGTGCCTTCCTCATCTCATCTGGATGGGTATTTATCGGATTATCCTCCTCCTTTTTAGACTGTGATCTGGTCTGCACTGTACCATGGTCACAGGTCTCTTGGGATTCCCCAAGAAGACATATCTACACCCCAATATCAGAGGGTAGATTGGTTCATTTATCACTGCTGCTTTTATGATTCCTTCTACATATCGCGTTTTCACATTTATCCTGGCGACGGGAAGTGTCATGGTCGCTACGTCCTTGGTTGCAGTTTGAATCTCCAATGTTTCTGTGGTGTATTGATCTGCCTGCACCAGGTGAGAACTCACAACTGAATCATAATCTAATCCAGTATCATATAAACACCTTATGGTGACACCATTGCATGTTACATCTTCACACACTGGGGGGTGGTAAGGTTCCTGTTGTTCAGTAAGGTTGACCTTTACTCCCTTTCTCCCCATTTTCATTGCAGCGAAAGTAGGAGTTTTCTTTCTACAATTTTCAGTGTTATGGTTGTCCATCCGACAATGTTTACAATACTTCTTTCCTTGGTTAAAGGGTTTTCTGTCATTATATTTCCTTTCATTGAATTGTGAGTTTTTATTATTATAGTCATTGCGTGGTACCTGTTTCTTTTTTTATTTTCCAGCTACCTCTGCTTGGGCTGCCTGATCCCTCTCAGCGACATTGAGTAACTCACCCAGCCTCTCTGCACCTTGTTCCATGAGAAACTTTCTCAGGTCTGGAGCCATGGACTCTCTTAGTTGCTCAATAAGGATCATTTCCTTAAGATCTTGGGTTTTCCCCAGAGCAGTCCATTTCTCCAAGTATGTCTCTAACCGTGCAGAGAACTGGTGATAGGTTTCACCTGACAGTAGTTTGGCATTCCTAAATTTTTTCCTATAAAATTCCCCATTCTTTTCATATCTTAACAAAAGAGCCTGCTTTAGCATGTCATAATTGTCCTGTTCATCCCTGCCCATCTTGGCAAAAACTTTATAAGCTGTACCACGAAGCCCTTGTGATAATTTTAGGCTCCACCTTTCTCTCTCTAAACCATACGTGGTAGCCAAAAATTCATATCTATTTAGGTAACTTTCTATGTCATCGTCTTTCTCAACAAAATGGTCTAAATGAAAACTCATAGCTGAGGTTGAGGCTCCCTGACTAACAGTGGCATCTGAGGCAAAGGGGCTGGCACCATTTTCAGGAGCATGGCCTTGAATTTCCAACTCCCTTAGTCGTAACTCACGTTCCCTTTGTAATCTCTTCTCCTCCTTTTCTGCTTCCTTTTCTGCAGCTAGTCTCTTTTCTTCTCTTTCTGTAGCTAGTCTCTTTTCTTCTCTTTCTGCAGCTAGTCTCTTTTCTTCTGCCTCCAATGCCCTACCCGCTTTGTCAGCCTCAATCTGCTGCCTCTTAAGTTCTTTATCTGCCTCTAACTTTTTTGCTTCAGCCTCAATCTGCAGCCTCTTAATTTCTTTTTCAGCCTCTAACTTTCTTTCTGCTTCAAATTTTCTTTCTTCACGCTCAATAAATTTGTCACACTCATTTGTGACATAAGCAATCATAATTTGCTCCTCCATTCCCAATTCTTTAGCAGCCTGCACAGCAGCAGATCGAAACTTTGCCAGATCAGCCATTTTGTACTAGGCAAACCTTTAAAATTTCTAACTAGACAAATTTCTAATTATAATTAACAATTTCTAGTTATAACTAAGAACAACCACAGGCACTGAAAGCTCAACCACTATTTAATTTCTCCAAAAAGGAATGCTTTTAGTTTTATACTATCTGATAATATTTTAAGAATTTAAAATCCCAGAAGCAAACTACCCAATATAGCTGTTGTTATGAAAAGTTCAATCCCGGACGAGCCCCCATATATATGTGGTGGGTTTGATGTTAATACAGTTTGTTGTTAAGAAGTCTTAGTGTACTGAATGAGGTCAGCTGTGAAGGTCCATGAATATAATAAATATTAGAGTAAATTTCCAAGGCACCTTTCTACTACCAACACTATGATCTCATTCAGACTTATTCTAGATAGACTGTAAGATGACTACGTTTGGTGTCTAGGGTTATGAAATGTTAGTGTAAGGTTGCATTAACCAACTGAACATATAAACAATTACACAAATTATTTTATTATCTAATACAACACAACAGTACCACGACAATCACATACGAAACTACACTTTAAAAGACTACTATCTTTAGTAAGTCAGTGGTTGAAAGTTTTTGGTAAAGTTAATGTTTTTCAATTTATTGTCCCCTGAATCTAATTTATTTGGAATCAGGACTGACAATCAAAAGTGAAATCAGAAATTAATTACATCAATCAATTTACACAATGGATTCTTCTGACCATAATACACATATTATTATATAAAGGGGTGTAGTTGTTGTATTGTCTAAAACTGAGGTGACTTCTAGTATACACTGGTTGATTGTTTATTATCATCATCTCTGCATGTTGTTTGTAAGTTTTTATGGACACTGATGGAATGTTTATATCACTATTCCCAGTCTCTTATTTTTAATATAATGTTAGTTGAGCGATCAGGTGCCGAAACATGCACCTATCTTTGTAATATGATGTAGGAATCTTCCTGCACTTCGCTGAACGACAACCTTCAGCTCCCACTTCTTCAAGAATGATGCTGGTTTACAGTTGTCTCCGAAAAAGGCAAGACTGTGGCATGAATATATGGGCCCACTGTAGTCTGGCACCAGTTATTGACAGCAACCAAAATCCTCTGAAATCAGAAGGATATGCCTCCTTCGTAATCAACAGCCTACAATAATAATCAACAACCAGTACAGGCACATTACAAACAAACATGCAAGATCAGCTCTTTACGACAATCCCTTTCACCAGTTTCTTTTGATGTCACCAGGTATACCAGTATTCCTCTCCCCTAATAGTTACAACGCCTCTGCAATTCCAGCAATAATCTGTTGTCCATACAATAGGATAGGTATTATGCTCCTGATGATAATCATATATAATTCAGTTGGTCTTCACCTCTCTGATAGTCTTTCATATGCTGGATCAATCTCTAGACTCTGTTTTGAGTCTGCCATAGTGTTTTTTATTTTTAGTCTACTACACGTTCAATTCTTTTCCATGTGCTGTCTTCTCTATTTACGTGATAATTACGTCCTTTGAAATAAGAGCTAAGGTTGTTTTTGTGACACGAGTTGTCTACATGTTCTAACTTTTTCCTCGTATTTTGGGGAAACCCCTAAGGCAAGGCTTGACCCTGTGTGGTATTCGCTTTTAGTTTAAAATCAATGCGAAACGAATTAGCATTTCATCTATCCTTTCCCCTCCTCGTTCCACAATGCATTGTAGGCACATATTTTCTTAGAACTAGGAAAAGTGATTATGTCAAGGACGAATTTGAAAAATTGGGTACCGTTTTGTTCGGCTATTCGTTAGCAAATAATAATCTGAAGGCGTAGGCGATACCAACAGTTCTAGCAGAAAATTCTTTTATACTTTCTTATTTTGCCTTTATGCCCTATATTTTTATATATTAATTTAGATATTGTATTTAGAAATTCACTACACACACTTTAAAGTTAAGTAACAAGTAAGTAAACAACTCACTATTGAATTTTGGTCTTATAAATCTTTTGTACAATGTATAAAGGATAATTGATTTGTTTCTGAACTGTTTAAAAGTCAAAGAATAATTCAGTGTATTTACATAAATAAAAGTTCAAATACTATAGTGTCTGTTATTTCTTGATCTTGAAGATTCTAGGACTGCAATTGTTCTTAATGTAGTAATACCCTCTAAGAATGAGCACACTTTGGAGGAATCAATAAACTCATCATATCTTATAAATCGTGTTGATATAATATCGGTGGAGGATCAGTCAGTGAACTAACACGTGCCCAAAACAATCAGGCTTATCTCAGCTATCTGGAAATTCTGCGATGTCCTGTTCATAAGTCTGCCTGCACACAGCACTGTACAGCTTCAGGATTCGTGATAATGTAAGGAACTCAAATTATATTGCCTCAAACTGGTACTTTTGTTGAACAAACATGTGACTGGCATACTTCAGGTTCTCACAGAAACCCTGGAAGTAGAGGATTCATTTCCCTCAAAATAATATTGTGACCTATCTCCGTTCTTAACAGGTTTACATGTATCAACAGATCAAAAATCAGAAAATAATACATAAATAGTTATTGTCCCCATCTGGTAGAGTGCTCTATTCATCATCAGGTATCTCAACTATATGTTTGACACATTCTTTGTCATAAGACAATATTATGTTTAATTAATTACAGTCAGGTGAAAACCTGTAACTTATGAAGACGGCCAGTAGTTTGCTGGACGTATATCAAAATATTATACATTAATGTCTTTTCCCTTATTAATTTCTTTTCTCCCAAAATCCAAGTAACACTGTAGGGCTTTTACATGAAGAAATACCAGCATCTGCCCATAGTTATTGATTTAACATTACATTTTGAAGTGGCACTTGTGCGACTGGGACTCTACCCTTCAAAGATTCATCATCATCATCTCAACCCGTAACCCGTCAAGGGTCGTAGGGGTGCCATGGTGGAAGCATCAGCAGACAGGGTCCTCCACTGCTCTCTATCCTCAGCAATGCATACAAGTGTGGAAAAACCGTGTCCTGCCCATTCTTTGATGTTATCAGCCCAGGATTTTCTTTGCCTTCCTCTTCTCCGTTTACCTTCGACTGTTCCCTGGAGGATCATTTTCGAAAGGGAGTCATGACGAGTTACATGCCCAAACCAGGCAAGCTTTCGACGTTTCACTACTGACAAAAGTGGTTCTTGGTGGCCTGCATAGGTGTTTATCTTCTCTCTAACATAGACATTTGTTTTGTCCTCTTTATAGCAAGTGCACAAAATTCTTCTATAACAGGAAGATATATAACTATAATTCATACATAATCAATAATTCAAACATTTCAAATACAATAATAATTATATGAATATTTCTCTTACCGTAATAATGAAATATCGCACTAAGTAAGTTAAAACAGGCTATTAATGGTCACATAGGTCGCCTGCTGACATCACAACTGCGAAGGCATGTGAGCACAATCTTCTGAATACTTTCAACAACTTTACTAGTGATTATTTAATTTTAAAGTGACAAGGAACGCTTGTTTGACTGTGTATTTATTCCTACTGTTAGTTATTCTAAGCAACCAATCAGGTTCCATCTGCTCCTTCGCGTCTTTTTCGAAAAGTTAACCTAATATTTTTAAAATCAAGGGACACCCCCGTCTCTCCCATAAACATGACAAGCCTGAGTGAACATGCCCTATACTCGTCTATATATATCTTCATTCTACAATATCGCTATTATTATCTAAGTCATTTTAATAAAGAAAGGCAATATTTACTTCGTCTACCGTTTGTCATATGATAAAAAAGAGTTTATACTTCTGTCTATCATTTTTATCATTATCGTTTTTCCTCTATATTTATTCAAATAACATAGCTTTCTTTCTACTGCAAGATAAGATATTACACTAAAGAATATGTTATGTCTAATAACTAAATATTATCATTTTAATCGTCCAAATAGACGAAATTTGGCTCCGTCACAGGAATCACACATTCTATAAATATTTGTGTTGTGGGTAGGTTTCTAATTTTTAAACTTTGCCAGAGCAGCGGCCTCATAGGCCTACTCTTTCCGATTTCCAACCCGTGGGATTTTTAACGTGCGCAACTTGTACAAGGGACCTCCTGTTTTTTCGCCCTTATCCGAGAAGGTTAGGCATCCGATCTCACTACTGAGGGAAGGGAGAAGTATGGACAGTAAAAAGAAAGTTTTGTGGATGAAACTGCAATTAATGAGCAATAAACATAAAGACAACGAAATCGGCTGACTTGCATACATTCTTGCAAAAATTCGAAATGTGCGTACTTTCTACGGCTAACATATAACATTTGACAGCTCTTAGGTTTGAATAGATTTTCAGACCAATTTGCATAGATTTTTTGACAGCTTGAAGTTTTGTGTAGATTCTTCGACTAACTCGTTTGCATTATTTGGTAGATGTGCACATATGTATCTACTAACTTGCATACTTGTCTCGTGAAACAAGTCAATATATTCAAATACCTAGACACATCAACAACATCAGATGACACTTGCATTTCTAAGGCGAAGAGTAGATAAAATGGCCCAGGCTAAAGCAGCATTCAATAAAATGAACAACATTTTATGCACCAAATCTTTTTCATTCATTCATCACATTTCAACTCCCCAAGGAGCATAGGCCTTCAACAAACTTATGCCATGTCTTCCTGGCCCGTGTCATCAGCTCAAGGTCCTTCCATGTCTTCTTCACTCCCCCCCATGCTGGTTTCCAGCTCTTCTCTCCATGTGTTCTCTAGTCTTCCCCCATCTCTCCCACCCTCGGGATTCCACAAAGAGTATCATTTGTCACTGGAAGTAAGAAATATATTACTTCAGTGCTATACAAAGCCAAAGCTCAACATACGAAAGTTAGCCATTAACAATTAAAAAACATGTAGAAACGCCTGGGAGGCCACATAAATGTGTTTTACACAAGAACGTTAAGAATACCATGGACAGGTAAAATGTGTAATGCGGATGTTCTGGCAAAAACTAGTGCGCAAAGGAAGCTTTTTACTTAAATTAGACGGAAGTTAATTAACGTTCTCTGGACACGTTATAGCCAACGGAAGGCTTGAATATATTATTATTCCAGTGTAAACTGGAAAAATTGAAGGAAAAAAGAGTTTGTCTGTTTATCAGCCACATCGACTGTCGGTCTCTCTGTGTCTCATTCAGTCTGTCTGTTTTCCTGCCATAGTGACTGCCTCTCTGTCTGTGTCTCATTCAGTCTGCCTGTTTATCTGCTAAAGTGACTGTCTATCGTTCATTCAGTCTGTCTGTCTATCACTCTCGGTGTCTGTCTGCCCATTTTTCATTCATTCTTTTTATCAGCTATAGTGTATGTCTGCCCGTCTGTGTTTCATTCAGTCTGTCCGTTTATCAGCCAATACAACTATCTCACATATCATCGATTAGTTTCTTAACTCTCATAAAATCTGAACACGCGCATGACTGCTCGCATGTCGAACTTAGAACGTGGGCATTTGATTAACACTGGTTTTAAAGGTCGCGTTGGTCATTTATGTAACAGAATTCTAAACATTTCATTATTTTCAGATTCCAATTGTAACGAAAATCGTAATTTCCCATTTCGTTAAATATTCTATGAACTAATAATAATAATAATAATAGCCCCTTCAGTCATAACTGACTATGTGTGACGTGGAGATGTAAACAGGAGCCACGTAGACCCGACCACCTTTGTTCCCTCTACCAGTGTTTATATTTTCCGAAGGCGAAACAACGTAATTAGCTGTCTGATTGACTCACTTCTGAAGCCACGCCTATTTTTTCTGTCTCCCTGAGCATATGAGTGTTTACAAACATTTCACACCCGGAAATCGTAACAAGGGGAGCGAATCACGTTCGCCTACCTGAGTTTTCTCACGTAAAGCTGAGCTGCCAATTATCGGCCCTTAGTGTGGAAGCAACGGCAAAATCATTCAAGGGCGGTAGTAATACATCCCGACTACCTGTTTGATGTTATACATACAGGGAGATAATCGTGATATCAGAAGCGAACAGAAATCGCGGCAACGGCAAACACAGTGACCGAGGAAGCTTTGATCTGGGGAAACGGACGGAGAATCTGGGAAGAGGCCCGTTCGCACGGCATGTTTTGATGTAGACCAGCATCACCGAGTAGACTTAACGAGAAATCTTTCATCTCGAGAAACTAGATTTCTGATTTCCCCGTAAGGCCGAAGGTGTGACTTGTATCATCCTTTAGCGACATTCCACTTAAATCTGTATATATGCAACGCTCTCCCAAACTCAGGATCAGTCAGCACTCATAAATTCTCGGATAATCTAGAACACGACGGACTAGAACCTTTTCTTCGATAAATGTGTTAAATTGTCCCGTGGAGGATTTAATTTCTGATTTGTGGTAATAGAAGTTGTGCTAAGTGTTAATATGGGATAGGTTTACCATTTTATTCAATATAATCTCTTAGCTTATAGAACTAGGAAAATAACCAAACGCCTAAATATTTCTTGCTAGTTTCGGAGTAATGTAATTTCTAATACTCTAACTTTTCTACACAAGAAGATACGGTTTATCTGACTAAAATTATTTAGTGTGACAATTCAGTGACCGAATAGAATTCGCATTATATTTTCATTGTGTGGAAATAGAGAAGTGACTAGAGTATGTTATGTGACTAAACAACAGACGTCGGCAAATAGCTAGTAATGACCGGCAGATTTTGTTAAAAGTACGTATAGAAAAAAAAAATAAAGGATTTTGCGCGCTGTTCTTTTTCTCGCAGACCATGGTGGGAGGGGGGGGGGGGCACATACCCTTCTCTTCCTGTCATGCCATCGCGGAAAACCTACAGACAGATAGTAGCAGTTTTAAATGTTTTATTCTTCCCTTGTCTAGCACTCGATCAAAATCAGCTGCCAGCAGCCTAATAGTACCAGTAACATTGTTATTACTTTGAGTCTTCAAGTTTCTTGGACCTGTGAGGTCATTCTCTTCATTCAAAGAGAGATCAATATAAACAGTAATATTAATGATAACTGGGAACAGTACTTTACCCATAATTATTTTACCAAAACGTTTTCCAGCCCACTGGATATATATCTACATATATACGAAAGAACATATATTCCTGACATTTGACAGCCATAGCAATGGAGTGATCCAGAACACTATGCTGTTTCAAAAATCGACATTCACCATAAGAGTCAGTCGATAGGATTTATCATCATTTATCAGGATTTTTCCATATTGTGACAGTTTGTCTAACACCCAGAGGATAGACAATACAGGAACTACTTTTCGCCTTGTATAATTGTGAACGCCCGAGAACGTCTCGCTTCAATAACCAAACGCAGGATCACAGGACTCATCCAGGAAAGATTAAACCACTAACTTTGGCGACCACCTCTTAATTATTAAATATCAAGGCTGTTCTTGGGCCATAGTTGGGCAAGCCACCTGAAAATATATTCATACCAGTGTACTTTTTTTTTCTAAAGGATACCTGTACAAGCATTAGGTAAGCAAGAGTGTTGTTTGTGGCCACAACTGAAAGAGTGAGAAGCAGAGAGAGAGAGAGAGATAGAGTAAATAATTTCTTTGTTACAATCCCTGTACTTATTTCTCTGTAATTATTTTCGCTAACCTAAGTACTTTACAGAGTAGTAATTTGGTGGGAACTTGTTCTTCTCCGTCTATTCTGTAATCTGGTGTTTATCTTTGACCTTTGGGTTATTAACCTCTTTTTGAGGTCTTCTCTCAACCAGGGGAGGACACTTATTGTGTTATTTTCCATTGTCTGTAAATTTGATTATATTTGATTGCTCTCTATATTCTTTGATGTTGTAAAGTTTAATTGATAATAAACTAAACCAAATTTAATAGATTGTGTTGGCCAGGCCCGTACCCATTCATCCATAGTTTTTTTCACGTTTGTGCATATTGTCGTCACATAAGTGTGTGTGTTTAGTGTAACCTATATTTCATATAGGGAGAGATAGGTCGTCTGATAATACAATATAGTCGTATAGATAGGCTGGACTAGAGACACTACTCAATCCAGAGACTGATCTTCCTCTTACACTATTCCTCGTGAAAAATCTATTTTTTACCTTTTTTTAGTCTCACCATTTTTCACTATCACCCCTACTCAGACGGGACAAATTAAATTTCTACACCTATCAAAATATATGTACGACAGAATGTCGGCTCGTCCGTAGAATTGATCTTAGTCTAACTCTAGATAGTGTGTGGTGTGGTTGTCTCGTGAGTTAAGGAATACTAATTAAAAAAAAAAGTTCTCCTAGACAAACAATTTTTTTTACTGGGCTCTGACCACACATATTAGAAATTTGTTTTCCACAGCATCTTAGAGTTACTCACAGTTTTGATTTGATGGTAATCTTTGTCGGATATATGATATATGGTAATTTTGTACAAGACTGCTGGTAGCGCGTGATTGCCTGGCAATCACTAGGTTTTTTGAAGCAGTAGAGTGTGAGCTAAGCAAAGGGAGTGCATTCTGGCTATCGTCAAGTTAATAGCCTCCACTAACTCTATAAACTGACTTCAGGTGTGGGCGAGTTTGTGGTGGATTTATAAATAGGGAATTTTTTTCTTTCCTTATCTTTTAAACACATTTTTTTCTCCACCGTAGTAATAGTAGTTTTTCAGTTGTAAGTCTGTTCTACCATTTTTATGGTTTAAGTCGTATGTGTTATGAGCTTTGGCCAGGTAACAGCAGCGATAGATTAGATAACTGACAACGGGAGGAGGTATCACAGTTTAAAAAACAGGAAAAAAAATTTTGTTGGTATTTGCTCGTAATCTGTTAGGGAAGCGGTGTATCATGTTTCTTCCTTTTTTCTCGGGTAAGTCACAGTCAGTTATTTGTCATGGCTGAGCGTGCAAAACTTAGAACAATGCTAAGAGAGGAAGCAAGGGAAGAGGGATTACAAGGAGAAGAAGCGAAAGCGTTTGTCAACGAAGAACTTGACAGATATGACGCGGAGAAGAAAGAAGCAGAAGCTAGAGAGAAGGAAAGAGAAGAAAAAGCTAAGCAGATAGAGAAAAAGCGAGAAGAGCGTCAATTGGAGCAGAAGAAAATTGAGGCAGAGATGGAAGCTCGCATGGCAAATGAACAAGAGAAGGAGAGGCAACACGAGGAAAGAGAAAATGAGCAACGACGACAGCACGAGTGAGCGCTTAAGACCCTAGAGGTCCAAAGTCGTGGTGCTGCGTCTACCTCCAGCAATGGAGAGCCGTTTTCTCTTCAGTCACTCCAAACCGATCAATCCAGTTCTCAGTCTCCTCAACTCGCAGCTATGTCTTTCGCCCTGGAACCCTTCCCAAGCCCCGATGAGAAAATTGACTCTTATCTAGAAAAATTTAAGAGAATGGCAAATCTGTACGGATTAGAAAGTTCGCAATGGTGTTTGAAGCTTTCCCAGGCTTTGAAGGGTAATGCGTATGATGCCTACGACAAACTAGGAAGCAGCCACCAAGACAACTACGACATGTTAAAGAAGGCTTTACTGGAGCGTTTCGAAATGAATGCTCGCACATTTTTTGCAACTGTTCAGAAGCAGCAGGAAGGAAGGCACTGAAAGGCGCAATAAAGCTAGAAGACATCTTAAGCAAGTCTGAGCGATATACCAATGCGCTGGCCGAACTGCCAGGCACAAAACGAAAACCGACAGATGAGCCTTCTCGGAAAAATAATCTAGAGCAGTCTTCCCATTCTTCTCACCACCAAAACCAAAGAGAAACTCTACCCCAGAATTCCTCTCCGGAAAAATCGAAATTCTATAAAAACAGGTACCCCACCAACAACAATTCTGATCAACCCAAGCGTCCTGCATGGCACCGCAGCCTGAAAGGGCAAGACCGGGGAAAGACCCTTGCACAAGGGACATCTGATTAGGGAAAGCACACCGTGACTAATCGGATTGGTTGCTTGCAAACAGACTCGCAACAGAGGATTAATGTCAGTGATTCTCAACCGGACGGTGAGAGACCCTCAACGCGAGGAACTGTTATTTTGAACGGGACTTCAACATATTGTCCTTTTGATACAGGATTATCTTTTGATTGTATTGCCGCACGGCATTTGGTCAAACCTGGTCAAGAGACAGAAGAAACCGTCAAACTATGTGGAGTTGTCAACGGAGATGCACCCATGACGCCTCCCATCGCACTGGAGGAGAAACACTCTGATGTTGTCAGAGGTGTTATCAAAGAGGCTATAATGGATGATCCGATCTACCCAGTCATACTTGGTTGTAGATACGTGTTTATAGGGAGACCGAAAGAGCCGATTGTGGCTGCAGTAACAACAAGAGTGCAAACAAAGAAGGAACGGGAGCGTGCGCCTAACATGTTACCTAAGGAACTAAAAGAGGCGCAACAAAAGGACCCTACCATGGAGCCCTGCTTTAGAAAATTGCCCATGGCCAAGGACCCCAGACACAACGGAGACATCTTTTCTAAGGATGGCGTATTGTATCGTAGAACGGGCAACCCGGAACAGGGGCATAATCAGCTCCTAGTACCGACGCAGTACAGAGACCAAATCTTAGAAATGGTGCACTCTCTTCCCTTTAGCGGACATATGGGACAAAACGCCACTATTCAGCAAATATCGACTCACTATTGGTGGCCAGGAATGAACACTGCTATTATTAGATACGTGAAATCCTGCGCCAAGTGCGAACGTGTGGCACCCAAGCATTGGACACCCCCAGTTCCCATGGGAGACATGCCAATAGTGGGGACACCATTTTAACGGGTTGCTGTTGACATTATAGGACCCCTAGAAAGGACTAAAAGAAGGAACAGGTTTATCCTGACTTTAGTCAACACGTGCACTTTGTGGTCAGAAGCTATACCACTAACATGCATGGATTCCAAGCATGTCATAGAAGAAGCCCTAGTGCAGATTTTTACACGGTTGGGATTCCCTCAACAAGTTGTGACGGAAAACGGATCCCAATACCGTAGCCTGTTGATGGAGGAGATCTTTAAGATCTTGAGGGACCAGCACATCTATACAAGCCCCTATAATTCGGCCGGAAGTGGGTTAATAGATCCTGTCAACGGAAGCCTCACCATGATAGTACGTAAGCTGGAACAAAAGAAACCTGAAGATTGGGACCTTTTCATTCCTGCAGCCGTTTTCGCCTACAGGGAAGTCCCACAGACATCTACAGTTTACCACCAGCTACACTCTTATTCGGCAGATCTATTAAGGGCCCGCTTGAAGCCTTACTCCGGTCACTGACAGACCAGAAGGCTGATGAGACAGTCGTCTGAGCAAGTAAATATGTATCGGAACTTAAGGAAAGGTTACAACTAGGATGGGATCTAGCCACAAGCAACCTTAAGCAAGCACGCATGAAGCACGCTAAACGATACAATAAAGCAGCGAAAGAGAGAGAATTGCAACCAGGAGATAAGGTTTTTTTGCCACTTCCAACCGGAAAAAAAATTACGTATCGGATGGCAAGGGCCGTTTACCGTCCTTAAAAAGATCTCAAGAACTAACTACAAGATCTCTATTAAAGGAAAGGAAAAAGTCTACCATATAAATCTGTTAAAGAAATATATGGAAAGACCGGTGCCTTCTCCCGAACATCTCCTGGCGGTCGCTATAGCAACAGAAGATGAGAAAGATGACGATAGTTGCATGGAATATCCATTGCAACAAACGGAATCTTACAAGGATGTAAAATTTGGTGACACTCTCTCTGACGCACAACAGACATAAACGAGGGCGCTACTGAAACAGTACACAACAGATTAACGGACATACATGTTCGAACGCATCTCGCAGAGTTCGATATGAAACTGACAAACGAGACACCTGTGCGAATCAGAGTTTACCCTATTCCGTATGCTAAAGCTGATACGCTCCATGGAGAGATAGACAAATTGCTACAAGCTGGAATTATTAGTGAGTCTACATCTCCTTACAGTTCGAGCGTAGTACTGCTACAGAAGCCCAATAATATTCATTTAAGGTTCAATTTATTCTAGGAAAAGAAAACGTAGGAGCAGACTTTATGTGTCGGAATTGGAGCACGGAGGAGCAGGATGATACTGAAGATAGCACTCACTGAGAAGCTACGGAAAACAGTAGCTCTGATTACATAAATAAGACATGAAAGGGTTTCATATCTTCAAGCCTGGACGAACTGTGATGTAGAGATGTAAACAGGAGCCACGTAGACCCAACCGCCTTTGTTCCCTCTACCAGCGTTTACATTTTCCGAAGACGAAACAACGCAATTAGCTGTCTGATTGACTCACTTCTGAAGCCACGCCAATTTGCTCTGTCTTCCTGAGGAAATGAGTGATTACAAACATTTCACACCCGGCAATCTTAACAAAGGGAGCGAATCACGTTCGCCTACCTGAGTTTTCTCACGTAAAGCTGAGCTGCCAATTATCGGCCCTTAGTCACAACACGTGGAAGCAACGGCAAAATCATTCAAGGGCGGTAGTAATACATCCCGACTACCTGTTTGATGTTATACATACAGGGAGATAATCGTGATATCAGAAGCGAACAGAAATCGCGGCAACGGCAAACACAGTGACCGAGGAAGCTTTGATCTTGGGAAACGGACGGAGAATCTGGGAAGAGGCCCGTTCGCACGGCATGTTTTGATGTAGACCAGCATCGCCGAGTAGACTTAACGAGAAATCTTTCATCTCGAGAAACTAGATTTCTGATTTCCCCGTAAGGCCGAAGGTGTGACTTGTATCATCCTTTAGCGACATTCCACTTAAATCTGTATATATGCAACGCTCTCCCAAACTCAGGATCAGTCAGCACTCATAAATTCTCGGATAATCTAGAACACGACGGACTAGAACCTTTTCTTCGATAAATGTGTTAAATTGTCCCGTAGAGGATTTAATTTCTGATTTGTGGTAATAGAAATTGTGCTAAGTGTTAATATGTGATAGGTTTACCATTTTATTCAATATAATCTCTTAGCGTATAAAACTAGGAAAATAACCAAACGCCTAAATATTTCTTGCTAGTTTCGGAGTAATGTAATTTCTAATACTCTAACTTTTCCACACAAGAAGATACGGTTTATCTGACTAAAATTATTTAGTGTGACGGATCAGTGACTGAATAGAATTCGCATTATATTTTCATTGTGTGGAAATAGAGAAGTGACTAGAGTATGTTATGTGACTAAACAACAGACGTCGACAAATAGCTAGTAGTGACCGGCAGATTTTGTTAAAAGTACGTATAGATAAATAGAATAAAGGATTTTGCGCGCTGTTCTTTTTCTCGCAGACCATGGTGGGAGAGGGGGGGCACATACCCTTCTCTTCCTGTCATGCCATCGCGGAAAACCTACAGACAGATAGTAGCAGTTTTAAATGTTTTATTCTTCCCTTGTCTAGCACTCGATCAAAATCAGCTGCCAGCAGCCTAATAGTACCAGTAACATTGTTATTACTTTGGGTCTTCAAGTTTCTTGGACCTGTGAGGTCATTCTCTTCATTCAAAGAGAGATCAATATAAACAGTAATATTAATGATAACTGGGAACAGTACTTTACCCAGAATTATTTTACCAAAACGTTTTCCAGCCCACTGGATATATATCTACATATATACGAAAGAACATATATTCCTGACATTTGACAGCCATAGCAACGGAGTGATCCAGAACACTATGCTGTTTCAAAAATCGACATTCACCATAAGAGTCAGTCGATAGGATTTATCATCATTTATCAGGATTTTTCCATATTGTGACAGTTTGTCTAACACCCAGAGGATAGACAATACAGGAACTACTCTTCGCCTTGTATAATTGTGAACGCCCGAGAATGTCTCGCTTCAATAACCAAACGCATTACCACAGGACTCATCCAGGAAAGATTAAACCACTAACTTTGGCGACCACCTCTTAATTATTAAATATCAAGGCTGTTCTTGGGCCATAGTTGGGCAAGCCACATGAAAATATATTCATACCAGTGTACTTTTTTTTTCTAAAGGATACCTGTACAAGCATTAGGTAAGCAAGAGTGTTGTTTGTGGCCACAACTTAAAGAGTGAGAGGCAGAGAGAGAGAGATAGAGTAAATAATTTCTTTGTTACAATCCCTGTACTTATTTCTCTGTAATTATTTTCGCTAACCTAAGTACTTTACAGAGTAGTAATTTGGTGGGAACTTGTTCTTCTCCGTCTATTCTGTAATCTGGTGTTTATCTTTGACCTTTGGGTTATTAACCTCTTTTTGAGGTCTTCTCTCAACCAGGGGAGGACACTTATTGGGTTATTTTCCATTGTCTGTAAATTTGATTATATTTGATTGCTCTCTATATTCTTTGATGTTGTAAAGTTTAATTGATAATAAACTAAACTAAACTTAATAGATTGTGTTAGCCAGGCCCGTACCCATTCATCCATAGTTTTTTCACGTTGTGCGTATTGTCGTCACATAAGTGTGTGTGTTTGTGTGTTTAGTGTAACCTATATTTCATATAGGGAGAGATAGGTCGTCTGATAATACAATATAGTCGTATAGGTAGGCTGGACTAGAGACACTACTCAATCCAGAGACTGATCTTCCTCTTACACTATTCCTCGTGAAAAATCTATTTTTTACATTTTTTTAGTCTCACCTTTTTTCACTATCACCCCTACTCAGACGGGACAAATTAAATTTCTACACCTATCAAAATATATGTACGACAGAATGTCGGCTCGTCCGTAGAATTGATCTTAGTCTAACTCTAGATAGTGTGTGGTGTGGTTGTCTCGTGAGTTTAGGAATACTAATTAAAAAAAAAAAATTTCTCCTAGACAAACAATTTTTTTTACTGGGCTCTGACCACACATATTAGAAATTTGTTTTCCACAGCATCTTAGAGTTACTCACAGTTTTGATTTGATGGTAATCTTTGTCGGATATATGATATATGGTAATTTTGTACAAGACTGCTGGTAGCGCGTGATTGCCTGGCAATCACTAGGATTTTGAAGCAGTAGAGTGTGAGCTAAGCAAAGGGAGTGCATTCTGGCTATCGTCAAGTTAATAGCTTCCCCTAACTCTATAATCTGACTTCAGGTGTGGGCGAGTTTGTGGTGGATTTATAAATAGGGAATTTTCTTCTCCTTATCTTTTAAACAAATTGTTTTCTCCACCGTAGTAATAGTAGTTTTTCAGTTGTTAGTCTGTTCTACCATTTTTATGGTTTAAGTCGTATGTGTTATGAGCTTTGGCCAGGTAACAGCAGCGATAGATTAGATAACTGACAACGGGAGGAGGTATCACAGTTTAAAAAAACAGGAAAAAAAATTTGGTGGTATTTTCTCGTAATCTGTTAGGGAAGCGGTGTATCATGTTTCTTCCTTTTTTCTCGGGTAAGTCACAGTCAGTTATTTGTCATGGCTGAGCGTGCAAAACTTAGAACAATGCTAAGAGAGGAAGCAAGGGAAGAGGGATTACAAGGAGAAGAAGCGAAAGCGTTTGTCAACGAAGAACTCGACAGATATGACGTGGAGAAGAAAGAAGCAGAAGCTAGAGAGAAGGAAAAAGAAGAAAAAGCTAAGCAGATAGAGAAAAAGCGAGAAGAGCGTCAATTGGAGCAGAAGAAAATTGAGGCAGAGATGGAAGCTCGCAGGGCAAACGAACAAAAGAAGGAGAGGCAACACGAGGAAAGAGAAAATGAGCAACGACGATAGCACGAGTGAGCGCTTAAGACCCTAGAGGTCCAAAGTCGTGGTGCTGCGTCTACCTCCAGCAATGGAGAGCCGTTGTCTCTTCAGTCACTCCTAACCGATCAATCCAGTACTCAGTCTCCTCAACTCGCAGCTATGTCTTTCGCCCTGGAACCCGTCCCGAGCCCCGATGAGAAAATTGACTCCTATGTAGAAAAATTTAAGGGAATGGCAAATATGTACGGATTAGAAAGTTTGCGATGGTGTTTGAAGCTTTCCCAGGCTTTGACAGGTAATGCGTATGATGTCTACGACAAACTAGGAAGCAGCCACCAAGACAACTACGACATGTTAAAGACGGCTTTACTGGAGCGTTTCGAAATGAATGCTCGCAAATTTTTTGCAACTGTTCAGAAGCAGCAGGAAGGAAGGCACTGAGACATTTCACCAGTTCTCTTCACGCCTGAAGGAATATTTGACAAAGTGCCTGGAGCTTTCAGAGCTCCCTCGCACTTATGAAGGGCTTGAGGAGTTTGTTCTTACCGAACAAATAAAGAACACTTTGTCAAATGAAACCCGTAGATTTCTGGCTGAACAAGGCGCAGTAAAGCTAGAAGACATCTTAAGCAAGTCTGAGCGATATACCAATGCGCTGGCCGAACTGCCAGGCACAAAACGAAAACCGACAGATGAGCCTTCTCGGAAAAATAATCTAGAGCAGTCTTCCCATTCTTCTCACCACCAAAACCAAAGAGAAACTCTACCCCAGAATTCCTCTCCGGAAAAATCGAAATTCTATAAAAACAGGTACCCCACCAACAACAATTCTGATCAACCCAAGCGTCCTGCATGGCACCGCAGCCAGAAAGGGCAAGACAGGGGAAAGACCCCTGCACAATGGACATTTGATTAGGGCAAGCACACCGTGACAAATCTGATTGGTTGCTTGGAAACAGACTCGCAACAGAGGATTAATGTCAGTGATTCTCAACCGGAGGGTGAGAGACCCTCAACGCGAGGAACTGTTATTTTGAACGGGACTTCAACATATTTTCCTTTTGATACAGGATTATATTTTGATTGTATTGCCGCACGGCATTTGGTCAAACCTGGTCAAGAGATAGAAGAAACCGTCAAACTATGTGGAGTTGTCAACGGAGATGCACCCATGACGCTTCCCATCGCACTGGAGGAGAAACACTCTGATTTTGTCAGAGGTGTTATCAAAGAGGCTATAATGGATGATCCGATCTACCCAGTCATACTTGGTTGTAGATACGTGTTTATAGGAGACCGAAAGAGCCGATTGTGGCTGCAGTAACCACAAGAGGGCAAACAAAGAAGGAACGGGAGCGTGCGCCTAACATGTTACCTAAGGAACTAAAAGAGGCGCAACAAAAGGACCCTACCATGGAGCCTTGCTTTAGAAAATTGCCCATGGCCAAGGACCCCAGACACAACGGAGACATATTTTCTAAGGATGGCGTATTGTATCGTAGAACGGGCAACCCTGAACAGGGGCATAATCAGCTCCTAGTACCAACGCAGTACAGAGATTAAATCTTAGAAATGGTGCACTCTCTTCCCTTTAGCGGACATATGGGACAAAACGCCACTATTCAGCAAATATCGACTCACTATTGGTGGCCAGGAATGAACACTGCTATTATTAGATACGTGAAATCCTGCGCCAAGTGCGAACGTGTGGCACCCAAGCATTGGACACCCCCAGTTCCCATGGGAGACATGCCAATAGTGGGGACACCATTTGAACGGGTTGCTGTCGACATTATAGGACCCCTAGAAAGGACTAAAAGAAGGAACAGGTTTATCCTGACCTTAGTCAACACGTGCACTTTGGGGTCAGAAGCTACACCGCTAACATGCATGGATTCCAAGCATGTCGCAGAAGCCCTAGTGCAGATTTTTACACGGTTGGGATTCCCTCAACAAGTTGTGACGGATAACGGATCCCAATACCGTAGCCTGTTGATGGAGGAGATCTTAAAGATCTTGAGGGACCAGCACATCTATACAAGCCCCTATAATTCGGCCGGAAGTGGGTTAATAGATCGTGTCAACGGAAGCCTCACCATGATGTTACGTAAGCTGGAACAAAAGAAACCTGAAGATTGGGACCTTTTCATTCCTGCAGCCGTTTTCGCCTACAGGGAAGTCCCACAGACATCTACAGTTTACCACCAGCTACACTCTTATTCGGCAGACCTATTAAGGGCCCGCTTGAAGCCTTACTCCGGTCACTGACAGACCAGAAGGCTGATGAGACAGTCGTCTGAGCAAGTAAATATGTATCGGAACTTACGGAAAGGTTACAACTAGGATGGGATCTAGCCACAAGCAACCTTAAGCGAGCACGCATGAAGCACGCTAAACGATACAATAAAGCAACGAAAGAGAGAGAATTGCAACCAGGAGATAAGGTTTTGTTGCTACTTCCAACCGGAAAAAACAAATTACGTATCGGATGGCAAGGGCCGTTTACCGTCCTTAAAAAGATCTCAAGAACTAACTACAAGATCTCTATTAAAGGAAAAGAAAAAGTCTACCATATAAATCTGTTAAAGAAATATATGGAAAGACCGGTGCCTTCTCCCGAACATCTCCTGGCGGTCGCTATAGCAACAGAAGATGAGGAAGATGACGATAGTTGCATGGAATATCCATTGCAACAAACGGAATCTTACAAGGATGTAAAATTTGGTGACACTCTCTCTGACGCACAACAGACATAAACGAGGGCGCTACTGAAACAGTACACAACAGATTAACGGACATACATGTTCGAACGCATCTCGCAGAGTTCGATATGAAACTGACAAACGAGACACCTGTGCGAATCAGAGTTTACCCTATTCCGTATGCTAAAGCTGATACGCTCCGCGGAGAGATAGACAAATTGCTGCAAGCTGGAATTATTAGTGAGTCTACATCTCCTTACAGTTCGAGCGTAGCACTGCTACAGAAGCCCAATAATATTCATTTAAGGTTCAATTTATTCTAGGAAAAGAAAACGTGGGAGCAGACTTTATGTGTCGGAATTGGAGCACGGAGGAGCAGGATGATACTGAAGATAGCACTCACTGAGAAGCTACGGAAAACAGTAGCTCTGATTACATAAATAAGACATGAAAAGGTTTCATATCTTCAAGCCTGGACGACGAACTGTGTCTGATTGATGTAGAGGAAATGAGTGATTACAAACATTTCACACCCGGCAATCTTAAAACAAAGATGTAAACAGGAGCGAATCACGTTCACGTAGACACGTGGAAGCCAACCGCCTTTGTTCCCGTCTACCAGCGTTTACATTTTCCGAAGACGAAACAACGCAATTAGCTGTCTGATTGACTCACTTCTCTGAAGCCACACCAATTTGCTCGGATGTCTTCCAATGAGGAAATGAGTGTTTACAAACATTTCACACCCGGCAATCGCAAAGTCCCGGGACAAAGGGAGCGAATCACGTTCGCCTACCTGAGTTTTCTCACGTAAAGCTGAGCTGCCAATTATCGGCCCTTAGTCACAACACGTGGAAGCAAACGGCAAAATCATTCAAGGGCGGTAGTAATACATCCCGACCTACCAAAATGTTTGATGTTATTCATACGATACAGGGAGATAATTTCGTGATATAAGAAGCGAACAGAAATCGCGGCAACGGCAAACACAACGATAATGTGACCGAGGAAGCTTTGATCTTGGGAAACGGGCGGAGGATCTGGGAAGAGGCCCGTTCGCACGGCATGTTTTGATGTAGACCAGCATCGCCGAGTAGACTTAACGAGAAATCTTCATCTCGAGGTTGCCGAAGCTGATAAATTATGGTGGGTTTAACGATAAATCAGTCTAAACTAGATTTCTGATTTTTTCAAGATTAGACCCCGTAAGGCCGAAGGTGTGACTTGAAGGCATCATCCTTTAGCGACATTCCACTTAAATCTGTAAAATAAGTGCAAACGCTCACCTAATCTGCCCAAACTCAGGATCAGTCAGCACTCATAAATTCTCGGATAATCTAGAACACGGGTGTACGAACTATTAGAAATATTGTCTTTTTATCTTCGATAAATGTGTTTTAAATTGTCCCGTGGAGGATTTTACAATCTTTTCCAGATTTAGGAGAATTTACCCTGATTTGTGGTTCCTTAGAAATCTTCCAATCAGATCTATTATTTGCT
The DNA here is from genome assembly GCA_024509875.1 of Oreohelix idahoensis. Lineage (NCBI taxonomy): Eukaryota > Metazoa > Mollusca > Gastropoda > Stylommatophora > Oreohelicidae > Oreohelix > Oreohelix idahoensis. The sequence continues at coordinate 735,018 of JAMPIV010018143.1, read as the reverse complement.
AAGTGTTCTCTTATCCTTTAAACGCTACGTGAGTGTTTACTATTTTATTCAATATAATCTCTTAGCGTATAAAACTAGGAAAATAACCAAACGCCTAAATATTTCTTGCTAGTTTCGGAGTAATGTAATTTCTAATACTCTAACTTTTCTACACAAGAAGATACGGTTTATCTGACTAAAATTATTTAGTGTGACGGATCAGTGACCGAATAGATATCGCATTATATTTTTATTGTGTGGAAATAGAGAAGTGACTAGAGAATGTTATGTGACTAAACAACAGACGTCGACAAATAGCTAGTAGTGGCAGATTTTGTTAAAAGTACGTATAGATAAATAGAATAAAGGATTTTGCGCGCTGTTCTTTTTCTCGCAGACCATGGTGGGAGAGGGGGGGGGGCACATACCCTTCTCTTTCTGTCATGCCATCGCGGAAAACCTACAGACAGATAGTAGCAGTTTTAAATGTTTTATTCTTCCCTTGTCTAGCACTCGATCAAAACCAGCTGCCAGCAGCCTAATAGTACCAGTAAAATTGTTATTACTTTGGGTCTTCAAGTTTCTTGGACCTGTGAGGTCATTCTCTTCATTCAAAGAGAGATCAATATAAACAGTGATATTAATGATAACTGGGAACAGTACTTTACCCAGAATTATTTTACCAAAACGTTTCCCAGCCCACTGGATATATATCTACATATATACGAAAGAACATATATTCCTGACATTTGACAGCCATAGCAACGGAGTGATCCAAAACACTATGCTGTTTCAAAAATCGACATTCACCATAAGAGTCAGTAGATAGGATTTATCATCATTTATCAGGATTTTTCCATATTGTGACAGTTTGTCTAACACCCAGAGGATAAACAATACAGGAACTACTTTTCGCCTTGTATAACTGTGAACGCCAGAGAACGTCTCGCTTCAATAACCAAACGCAGGACCACAGGACTCATCCAGGAAAGATTAAACCACTAACTTTGGCGACCACCTCTTAATTATTAATTATCAAGGCTTGTCTGGGGCCATAGTTGGGCAAGCCACCTGAAAATATATTCATTCCAGTGTAGGCCTACTTTTTTTTCCAAAGAATACCTGTACAAGCATTAGGTAAGCACAAGTGTTGTTTGTGGCCATAGCTGAAAGAGTGAGAGGCAGAGAGAGAGAGAGATAGAGTAAATAATTTCTTTGTTACAATCCCTGTACGTATTTCTCTATAATTATTTTCGCTAACCTAAGTACTTTACAGAGTAGTAATTTGGTGGGAGCTTGTTCTTCTTCGTCTATTCTGTATTCTGTTGATTATCTTTGACCTTTGGGTTATTAACCTCTGATAAGGGTGGATTAGGTGATGCTTACTCAATGATGATAAGGCCACACTGTCTGGCTACTATGGACGTTGCAAGTATAAGTCCAAGTACGTTGTAAATCTTTAGCTCTGTCAAATACCACCCCTATCGACACCAGGTATATTATAGTTGAATGTAGGGTGTCTTATCTGGTTTTTGTTGTTGCTGTGTGTATAGTAGTGAGGTAGTTCACAGAGTTACAGCACATGAAATATGACATGCGAAGTCATAAAAAGGGTAAACTGCTCTTGACGTTTCATCATTTATTTGACGCCACAAGTACAGATACGTTACATAAGTCATAGACGTCAATAGTTCAATGTATTTGTTACGGTGTTATTTTAAATGACGGCGTCTGCTGGGGTTAGAAGTGCGCAACGTTTGGGATCACTAACATTAATAGAATATGTTGATATTTTACGGACTACTGAACGCGAAATATATGCTAAGATTATGACGTATTCGCGTTGGGAAGGTCACGCTTGGGGACTTGGTTACATTACCCCTTTTATGCTGTCCGTCAAGCAGAGAAGTCGTGTCTTGTATTTCTTCCAAGGAGAGGCTTAGTATATAGCCGATATATGAATTCAATATAGAACTCAGGGTCAGTTTAGATATTAAGATAAAGTATGAGATTTATTAAGTAAATTAAATGATGGAAGGAGAATCGTATTATGATTCAATTTGTAGCTGTCAAGAACTCATGCGCTCATTTCTGGCTGTCTGACTACAGCAGCGCATGTACATAGCCATGACGTTCATCTGACACATTATATTGACACGGACGGATATACTTACTTGTATTGCTTGGAATTTATCATTATGCTGAAACTGTATATGAAGTTTGTGAATGTTGGAATTTATCTATGTGAAATCGTCAATACATGTGGACTCTAACTGAAGGCTTGATATCTTCCTTACGTTACGGGTTTGGTTCCACAGCTGTTTAATGTTTTTAATTTCTCAGCACGATAACTCTCTCACAGGAAAGATCAATTATTGTAAATATGCAAATCAGAACGTCGAAGGGACTTATATTATGGTCAGAGCTAACTGAATAATATAAACAACATTAAACAAGTCAAGAGAGATCTTAATATTCAACCAAGTAACTAATTGAAGGAACCGCGGCACCCGTTACAGTATTCAGCATTCTAAAGTTTTGTTTATGGATCTGCATACATAAGGTTCATGTAAATCCTGCAACAGTGTCAGCTGCATATCATCAATGTTCATTAAATAATAATCAATACTCCTCTCTGATGCTGGCAGATCAGATGTACAAAATAAGTCTATTATTGTTTGCACGAGGATGGTGTTCCAGGAGTATAGGTCAAGCTGACCTTTACAGGCATTCCTAAGTCTAACCATGACGTAGGTGCAATCGCTGACATTGCGACGTTCATAGAACATAGAACTGTCCTTCGGGCTAAGTATGACCCGTGTACATATTAATCTCAGGTATGAAGATAACTGGGGCGTGACTTCTAGTAGAAGAACCTCTATTTCTGTAATTCGTAAGTGAGCAGAGATCGACCATTGTCAAACATAAAGTTAGATTACAGATTTGAAACGTAAATGAGGTATTACCTTGTTTCGAAATCAACACCACAAAAACATACGCCTCCAGGCGTTTTGAATTATCAAGGGAAGGACCTTGTAAGCTAAACTAACTCACAATAGGGCTCCTAATTCCCTATCAAAGAATCACAGAGACGCAAGAAGCGTTCTCTCTGCTTCACAACTTTCCATAGACTCCCAGACAGGAAAGCTTCCCAGACATATCTAACGTCCGGACATGCGCAGAACGCATACACCTGAGCAAGAATCAAACGAGACGATGTAGGGAACATTCCAGATAAAGATTTGTAATAGATCGCGCCTTATATGGACAGGAATAAAGACCTCAACACTGGTTTCAGTCATTCCAAGAAACAGTTGACCGATACTACCATATAAGGAGAATGATCACACATCGTTCTCAAAAAATGGACCGACGTGTCCCGTCACAAGAGAAGGTAACCATCATTGAAAAATGGTAATCCCAGTCAAACTAGGGTTATCTAGCTTTGACCGAAAAAATTAAAGTGTACAATTCAGACAAGCTAATTATACAATGTCCAAAGAAAATGATTATACAATGTGTTCGGAAAAAATTCTGTGCGTAACACCTCTTTTTGGGGTCTTCTCTCAACCAGGGGAGGACACTTTTTGGGTTATTTTCCATTGTCTGTAAATTTGATTATAATTGATTGCTCTCTATATATTTTGACGTTGTAAAGTTTAATTGATAATAAACTAAACCAAACTTAATAGATTGTGTTGGCCAGGCCCGTACCCATTCATCCATAGTTTTTTTCACGTTTGTGCGTATTGTCGTCACATAAGTGTGTGTGTGTGTGTTTAGTGTAACCTATATTTCATCCAGAGACTGATCTTCCTCTTACACTATGCCTCGTGAAAAATCTATTTGTTACATTTTTTAGTCTCACCAATTTTCAATATCACCCCTACTCAGACGGGACCAAATAAATTTCTACACCTATCAAAATATATGTACGACACTATGGGAATGCGCCCCTGAGGTGACAGCCCCCAGCTGTCGTTTTACCTTTCGGCGTGTTATTTTCTCCTCTGCTTGGTTTGAGAGCTTCTTTTCGCCCAATCTGAGGTGGCGCCGTAGGGAGCATCGCCAGTTGGTGCGATCGCTGCTTCATCTGGATTTATGTCCAGTACCTTCATATCTCTCTTGCACGCATCTCTGAACCTCACTTGCTGTCACGCGCTTGTTCTTTTGCCATCTGCCAGTTGTCCGTAGAAAATATCGTTGGGGATGTGACCATTTTCCATACAGCGGACATGGCCAAGCTAGTGTAATCTGCGCTGTCTAAGCAGTGTATATATGCTGTGAAGGTCAGCACGTGAAAACACCTGTACATGTTTCACTTTGTCTTTCCACGAAATACCAAGGATGTGGCGTAGACGTCGTACATGGAAGGTACTGAGTCTTCTTTCTAGTTTAGCATAGAAAGGGCTGTGGCTGAGAGGCGACAGGCGATGTATACTATAAGGGGTGCCAGGAAGAATTTCAGTGGCGAGCGCGCAGTGTCAAGTCTCGTCGGCTTCGCGCAGGTGACTCAGTGTGTGTCCGTAGTTGTGATGTGCTACGGAGCGAACGGAATAATTTGTCTTCTCTTTGTTACTTTCACAATTGCCTCCACGGTTGGCGGAGTTGTGGATTAAAGTTGCTACCATAAGTGAAATGGGTTCATATTCGATACAAGACAACAGGAGGCTGAGACGCTTGGGAGTCATGACCCAAGTGGGCCCGCCCCCCTTAGAGTGTAAAGGAGTATGTAGGGCCGAAACACTTGTCGGACGGGGGGACTACTTCTGATGATCAGATTGCTTCCTGTTGTATCGCTCTGTAAAGGGTTTCCTATCATAGTTGTCCATGTCTCGCTGCCATAAAGAAGCGTGCTGGTGACGCAGGTATTATATATCACAACTTTGGTCCTCATATTGAGGTTGGAATTTCCTCATACACGCGTTGTGATTCGGGCAAAAGTTGCTGCTGCTTTGCCAATGCGGCTGTCAATGTCTGTGTCCAGAAAGAGTTTGTCGTTGATGGTAGACCCTGGGTATGTGATGTCGGGCACTGCTGCCAATTCTTGTTATCGATAGTAATAACTGGTGCAAGATTCACGTCCTGACCCAGTACATTTGTTTTCTTTAGACTTATTGTGAGGCCAAAATCTTTGCATGCTTAAAATTCTTCTATTGTATTTTAATTTTCACGGTTTCGCCTCTCATTCAGTGACTTATTAATAAATGAAAAACTAAGGCGTTTGGAAGTTTTCCGGAACACAAACATTCTTTAACCACGCAGAGAGAAAGAAAAATGGGAAGTTTAATATTCTCATTAGTACGTAATCCGATAAACTGCCGCCAAAAGCCTTTGGCAATAGAAGATCCTGCTACGTTAAGGCAAGTGGGCGGTAAAGAGAAATCTGGATAGGAGGGGTTTAACAAAATTGTGGGGGAAAAAACAGAAGACGCTGACTATTGATATATCTTGCCCAAGTAAAGGAAACATAATATCTTCACGCGGCTTGATGACACATGGGGGCATTAGAAATACACTAATTAAGCCTTCTTGATTCCACGTTGACGATAATGACCTACCTGCCATTCGACCACTTGTTTTGTGTAGTAAAGTGTTGTATTATGTACTATTGATGTTCGTCATTAAGTGCCACGCTGGTTGGCTTTAGCAATCGTGACTCGATATTTCCTACATTCTCTGGTGTTGTCAAAGCTCCTGGTTCACATTTTCTATAGCCTCTCCTTGTGTCAGTTACTCCGGGTTTACATTTTTTACAGTTTCTGTTGATATGAGTTACTTCTGTTGTACATTTTTTACCATCTCTGTTGGTACCAATAACTCCTGTTTTACATTTTCTACAGTCTTTGTAGATGTTAGTTACTCCTGTTTTAAATTGTTTACCGTCTCTGTTGGTGCCAATTACTCTTGTTTTAGGCTACACCGATTTCAGTTTCCAAACACGCGGTAACATGAAAATAGACATGATTTTATCAAGATGAATCTTCAGAGAGCTGATTGTTCTAACGTAGATCCTCACAGCTGTTGGTTTGCCTGTTGCTGGTCTAAATGCATGAACACATGTTTATGGTTTGACTATTCAGGATCATTGGGTCATCACAGTTGCTGTTATCTATACAGGAAGTCTGCGTCAAAGAGTTCACGGGCTATTATCATGGATAACGGATAACATATTGTCGACCGAGAGAATACAAAATGAGAAAACTCTATTGATACTTTGCAAAGTCACTCATTGCTCTGGAAACTACAGGGTAGGGGAGGTAGGTGAAGACCAAAAACCATGGAGTGCAGACCTGAAGAAAATTACTGCAGTAAACGGAGTGACATATGGCAGCCACCCACTTCTCTCCGCGAAAATCTGTTTGGAGATGTCAGGAACCTTGAGCTGACTACTGCTTTATTAGCGTCATTAATGTAGAAATCTGAGGGCTAACGAGGAAGAAGAAGAAGAAAAAATGACTAAAAGAAATAAATAAGACGTGGATGGACCTTGAGCAAATGGCAATAGACAACATGACTTGGCGTGAGTTTTTTGACAGCTGCTAGGGGAAGTAAATGGTCCTAAATGATGGACGGAATGAAGAACAAACACATATAACAAATTCAATCTGCTGCAGTTAAGAGTATGCTATGAAGATTAAAGTCAGAAAATCAGAAGCCACGAAGATGAGATCAGCATAAATCTACAAAGTATTATACGCGTGAAATAGTAGCGATAATACAAGGAGCGAACTCTCTTAATTATCATCTGAAACGTCCCAATGGAAATTCTTCTTCTTCCTCGTTCGTCCTGAAAAGGACGTTGGTTGCGTTGTGTCCGTTTACAGCGAAGCTGCGGTATTTGCGCCTTTCGGCCGACACATCGGACTTCCGCACGGCATTTTTTGGGACAGGGTTTACCTTCCCTCTTCGATCCCTACTCCTCAGCCAGACTGCTGTGATGCAGCCCGTTTCCAGGACCACCACGTGGAGGTGGAGTAGGTCTTGTTCAGCTCTAGTTCGCTGACCCTGACGCAGGCAGTCAAGCTATGGGTCGCTTACTGCATTCCTCACTTTTGATGCGTCTTGGGTCCCCCAATGGAAACAAAACATTAAAGTACCAATGGATCTTCATAGCCACAATTTGGCATGCCAGACTGACAAAGTCATTAAACATAATACGGGAACGGAATAGCCCACGAAATGTGCTGCAAGAGACAGGTTATTTACATAAGTGGATGAAATGGTTTGGACGTGCGGTGGTATTACTGACGGAACACATGCTCTCAGGCGCCTAGATTGACAGATCACCAGAATATAGGTCACGGGGATGTCCATGAAAAGATAGATCAAGGTTAAGGCTGAAAAGTTCAGTAGGACTCGAGATACCGTTATGCAAAACACAAAACGCTGCAACAGGCGAACCCCAGTTTAGGATTTAGTGTAAATTTAGTTCGTGCACTGTGCTGAGATCCCCCTTGTGTAATCTGGGGGAGGAGATCCGAGCACTGATGCAGTTGTCTGTCACAGGTAGGAATAGATTGTGAATGGAGTATGTCTGAGTTCAGACTGATTGTGAATGCGAAGATGTGAAATATATGAGAATATAGTCACTAATGAGATTATGAGGAGATATATGACTTCTGAACTGTGGTTGAGCCACGTCTTCAGCCTCTCGTACTTTTCTAAGTCAATCTACTTCTCGCCTTTCTATGCTCATAAATAACATTAGGGCATTAAGGGACAATGTTACGATATACAGTTACAGTTACAAGATAAGAGATTCAGACCACAATAAGTAATATTGTGTTTTTATTAAACAAAAATAATACACGACAACCACAAAAATAGGAAGTTCAGTATGCCTTCAAAATGTCTAAAGGCTATAAAGAACAGTCACTCCTCCAAACAAAAATGTTGGCCAACACACACTTTACCACACCAGATACTCAATTGCACACTCACTGAAATTCACTCATTCCACCCCAAACAGTCCGTGAGTTCTTAATCAATCCAGCTGTCGTAACTGACAGGGGGCCCCCAGTTCCTATGAAGAAACGGCCTATCCTGTCTTTTGTTATGATTACTCCTGGCTTGCAAGAGCTCCTGCACGTAGGGGCTTAACACTGTTCTGTGAATGCATTAATCCAATGGATAAGGAGATAAACTCCCGTAGAAATGAGTGTAGCTTTATTTCAGCGCGTACCCACTTTCAAAGGGCACGAGTGATGGCGATGAATGCTGCTGCGTTAGCTCGAACACACCTGCGAAATTCCTTTTAGCGGTCTCTAAAGACCTCGGCTCACAAATTAGAACAACGAATATAAATGAGGGCTCACTAGACGCGCATCAAATTTGTGATAAGTTACCTGAAAACCCCACAGAGACTGGTAAAGCGTTGGCTTCTTCTTCCTGGCTGTGAGCTAGTATAATCCACGGTGACAGGGTGTAAAGGGGTTACCTTGATGTTGCCCAACGGAATGAACGGCTTTTGTAACGGCCCATAAGTACTGTGATGGGCGATGAGAAATTACTTCGCATAAGCAAAACAAACATCGGTTAGAATGGTCGGCTGACAAGCCGTGTTGTTGGAATAACTTAAGGCTGCGAACAATGGGAAAATAAATATAATCCAAAAGCACTTTCTGCTATCTGCCCGAATCTTATCCTGACGACTCGTTTTGGGCTCCCAATAGAGCACAGACAGCTTCACTCTTGACCAGCACTGGAAATACAGACAAATCAAGAAAATATACATAACTCGCCACCATAGGACACCCAAGAATAAACATTTACAAACACAATAAACTGCAAAGTCTTTTCTCTCCATCACGAAAACGAATACACTCCATGTCAAAACATACACCTTTCAATCCCCTGATACAAAATTTATACAACGCGCATCTCCCCCCCCCCCTTTCTGGTGGGCTGACGGCGCAATAGCGCGTGTCCATAACACATGTAACCAATCATGCGTGAAACGCCTTGCTTGCGTTCGCTTCGCACACAAGCAATCTGACTCAAGCCAAAAGCCAGGTCAATTTTAGCCACCCAAAATAAGAAACATGTTAATAAATTAACTGGCGTGACCAACACCTTTGTAGAAAATTAATAGTGAAACTCTTTACAGAATAAAATTATACACATATTAAAAATGAAAACAACTGGTCAAATAAAATATACATGTCTCTTCTGTCTTGCACTAATATATCTCTCTCTTTTGTCTGATAGAATATCTCTGTCTTATTTCATCTTTTGTCTGGCCGGGTTTCTTAGGCAGAGTTAAAATTGGCAACGCCCTTAACAAAATTATAACTTCCAGAGCCCACAAACAATTACTTGTCTATAAAAATTAAATATCCAAGATGAAATTAAAATAACCCGGGATTAATATATACAAGTATATATAATTATATATATATATATATATATATATATATATATATATATATATATATATATATATATATATATATATCTATATATATCTATATATATATATATATATACTTTGTCATTCCCCTTCTACCGTGAGGTGTAGAGGTTTGGAAGAGAGCGCGCCAGACTATCCTATCGGCCTGGTTCCATTGTAGTCCTCGGTCCTTCAAAGATTGTCTATTGTTGTCCTCTCAGCGGACTCTGCGTCGTCCTGGGGGTCTGGATCCCTGGCTCCTTGTTTCCCATGCTTGGCGTGGTAGCCGATCTTTTCCCATTCTGCAGACATGGCCAAACCATCTTAGTTGGGACTGTTCTACTTGGGTCTGCAGGGGTGGGATTTTAGGACTTGGCGTATCGTCTGGTTGCGGACCATGTCTCTTCTTGTTACTTCAACCACCTTCCTCAGATACCTCATTTCTGAGGTTTGGATCTGGCTTTTATGGGTTTTTTTTCCGGCGTGATGCCGACCACATCACCCCTAGTGTGCTGACGGTCAAGATAATATGGGCCAAACACCATATTCCCAATATGCCTCAATGGGCGTGTAACGGGTTCCTTCCTCCTTTTTTATGGGTTGTAGTCATTGCCCATGACTCGCATCCATATGTCAAGAATGGGACATAAGTGGAGCGGTATACTGCCATCTTCGTTTTCTTATCAACCTCTCTCTTGCTGAGGAATACTCGATTTATGGCCTGAAAAAATCTCCCAGCTGCTGCTTTTCGAGTGGCCAACTCTTTTTTGATGCCTCCCTTTCGGTCTATAATAGCTCTGAGATATTTAAAGTGGTGGACCTGCTCCAGGACCTCTTCTCCCAGCTTAATCTTCTTTCTTCTCGTGATATCACCTTGGATTTTGTTTAAGAGCTGCTTATGGCCATCCCTCTCTTCTCCAGCTCTTCCCTCCAGACTTGCAGGTTGGATTGGAGATGTGCCTCTGATTTAGCAATCAGGGCAACATCATCAGCAAATGCCAGCTCTGAAATACATACCTGTCTCATCTTCCAGTACCCCCCTGAATACTTTCTTGTTCTCTCCTTACATGACTTGATAACATCGTCCATGAGGAGTATGAAAAGATAAGGTGGCAGGATATCACCTTGTCTTACACCAGTGGTGGTCCTGAACTCTTCTGACTTATGGTTTGCTGTCCTCACATAGTTTCTGCAAGACTTGAAGAAGCTCTGTATAGCATGAATCAGAGGTGCTGGAATGTTCTTCCTTGCCAAACAGTCCCAAAGTTTGCTCCAGTGGACCCTGTCAAATGCCTTTTCCAGATCTATGAAACGAAGATGGATCTTTTCTTATACTCAAGGGCCTTTTCACTCAGCTGTCTGAGTGTGAAGATTAAGTCTTGAGTACTTCGGTTTACTCGGAATCCGCACTGGACCTCATCCAATTATGGCTCAACTAGGCGTCGGAGTCTCTGCTCTAGGATTCTAGAGTAGATTTTACCAGGGACACTGAGAAGGGATATGCCTCTATGGTTTCCACATTGTCTATTGTCACCCTTTTTGAAAATTGGTGTTATGATGGCAATCTCCCAGTCCTTTGGTATGATCTTCTTGCACCACGCTGCCTGTAGGATCCTTAAGAGTAATAGGTCGCCTGATACTCCCATGTACTTAACCATGTCTGGTGTTATACCATCATGCCCTGCTGCTTTGCCCATCTTGATTTTCTCCAGTGCTGCCTTCAGTTCATCCATCTTTATGTCATCTTCATCACCATTTGTTTCCTCTTCTGTGCTAGTGGTTATATATATATATATATATATATATATATATATATATATATATATATATATATATATATATATATATATATATATATATATATATATATATATATATAAAGTACGGTGTGCTTACCAAAGCAAGGAATTATCTCCGCACAAATACAGTGTTACAAAAACGGCTCTAAACCGTAGTACAGTTTAGCAGGAAAATCCTAGACAGAGCAACTGATGCCAAGTCTTTGTTTTTTTGGTTCGGTTTTTGCCTTTTTCTGGCGAGGCGCGTTCCTTTCAACCTATGTGGTTATATCAGAGCGCATTTTATCATCCAAAATAGTCAACACTGTAGACTGCTAACCCGATCAGCGTTGATAGATACTAAGTCCTGAACAGGACCAACATTATCTATCTGCTAGCATAAAGCCTTAAAAAGGACTCGCCAGCTACACCAACGCTCGAGCTAGTCTGTTAATATGGGTGCCAAGTTTTTTTTTTTTTTTTGGTTCGGTTTTTGCCTTCTTCTGGCGAGGCGTGTTCCTTTCAACATATTTGGTTATATCAGAGGGCATTTACCATCCGACACAAAGTCAACACTGTTGACTACTACCTCGATCAGCATTTAGAGATACTATGTCCTGAACAGGACCAAAATGATCTATCTGCTAGCTTAAAGCCCTAAAAAGGACGCGCCAGCTACGCCAACGCCCGAGCTAGTGTTGCTAGATTATTTTTTTTTTGGGTGCCAAATGTTAGAGATCAGCCCTTTTATACTAAGAAAAATGTCAGATGTTCGGTTCGCATTCGCAGATCGTTCAAAATACAAAGAGACAAAAGCGTAATACGCATACATGCCACACGCTATGGTTTACCCATAATCTGTACGGGGCGTTTGCGTTTTTTGGATGTGTACGGCCCGTACAAACGTCTGTACGAGTTTTTTCGCCTAATTATAAACCCTTTCAGCACCATTATGACGTACGCCGTACGGCATAAATCTTTACAAATTTTGTCGCTTTGTCGTACGGAGTACGTCACGGAAGTAGCGCGATATTTCGTTCCCATACACCTATAAGACGTACGCCGTACGTCATATTTTAAAAGCACCAGAACTCTTCTGTTTATAAGCGTATCGGCAATTGCTGGGCATAATCGGATTCAGCATTGAAAAATCTGGCCTACTAAGCTTGAAACGAACAAAATATTTTACTGCTAGCGAATACAGTAGAACTGATAATAGCGATTTTACAAAAGCAAAAGTTCATAAACATGGACGCTGCCGAACCATAAACATCTGGTGTAAAAAAAAGCAAGAAAATTCTTGGTTGAGTTGAATTTATTCAACTTGAATGATTCTGACGATTCTTTTTAGTAAGATTCTCGTAATTTTTACCTTTAGTGCCGTCGAGTATGTATAATATGTGTATTTTCGTACCATTTAGAGTTAGGGTTAGGTTTACACTAAACATAATCCTAACTCAATAGGGCATACACATATTATACATACTCGACGGCACTGAAGATAAAGGTTACCCAGATTCAGAGTATGTGTAGTCTGGTTCAGAATCAGACTGATGTAGATTTAGAGCAAAGTGATAGTGAACGGCTTGCTAAAACGAGGAAAGTGAATGATAGTGAAAGGCTTGCTAAAACGAGGAAAGTGATTGATAGTGTTAGTAGTAATATTCGATCTAGATCTAGTTCACTCAGTTTAGATCAAAATAATTCATCAGTGAAAAGAAAGGCAGTGAAAACAAGATCTGCACCTAAACAAGTAAAGAAAATGTTGAGATCTAGACCTTGGAATAAAAAAATGAAAAAAAAGTGATGAGGAAGAACGTCACCTAAAAGACATTGGTAACCAGAGGCAGGGGAAGAAAATAATATAGATGCAAACGTAAGTCATGAAGGAGACAAGAGAACCATGCTGCCCAGCCTGAGTGTATAGCACATCTAATTGAATATATTTGTACATTAATTAACTCTGTTGTTACGTTTTTCAGTCTTTGTACAGGTTTTACGGGTCTTTGTACAGGGTTTTTTGATTTTTTGTACAGGTTTTTCATGTCTGAGGTGTGGCATGTATGAATACGACGCAAGAGCTTCTGTGGTTGCCCCTAGCCGAAGAAAAGTGGCGTAATGGTACCCGGCATGCCCGTTTCTGCGAACGACTTGATTTCGGGATGAAAACCGAAGAACGCCCAAGATAAAAGGTAGGGACAGTTTCCCCGCGTTCCGGGGTACTCCGTACTAAGGGTTGGGCATTCGCTGGTTCTACGAGATTGCCAGGAATCAAAGACCGAATAGATAAATAATGAGAGAAAAGTAGGCGTAGCCACAATTAGAAAATTAGAAATTAAAACAGCGCAGACCACTCGGAGAAAAGGGGCAGACATTTCTATCAATGCTTCACATTGTCCATGTGTTTGTAAATGGAATGATAGTTAATTGGAACACATTAAAAAAAATTAGATATATTGTAAAATTAGTTACCGTAAAATCTCGCGTATAATACGCACAATTTTTACTCATTTTTGCCCGCTAAAACTCGGGTGCGTATTATACGCGAGTACTAAAAAATACGTAATTTTCGATATCGAAAGTAACCTACATTGGAAAGTCTGTCAAGTTTTTGTCACAATTTGACAGTGAAAATGGCGCAAAATTTAATGTGCCATGTGTTTTCTTATGTGTCAGACATTGTCGCAAAACGCATTTCGCACTCTTGGTCTTCAATCTGTTTTGATATTAAGCTTGGTTGTGAAGTTTGTCATTTGATTATTTTGAGCTCTAAAAATGAATTCGAGAAAATTAACTGCAGCAGAAAAGCTCTTAGTGGTAAAATATGCAGAATATAACGGCAATCGGGCAGCAAGTCGACATTTTTCCATTAACGAGTGCAACATTCGATTATGGCGAAAAAACAAAGAGGCGCTGCAAGTGTTGCCTAGTAAGAAAAAGGCGAATCGTGGGTCACCACCAGATCTTCCAGACCTAGAAAAAAAACATTATTGGAGTGGGTAGTGGACAGAAGGCAACAAGGCATCGGTGTTTCATGCATTGAAATCCGACTTAAAGCTCTGGAACTTACAAAATCTCGTGCAGGCACAACAGCATTTAAATCGTCATATGGATGGGCAGTTCGTTTTATGAAGCGACATGGTCTTTCAGTTCGTCGAAGAACTACTATCATGTAGCATCTTCCATCTTCTTTCAGTTTTTTAACAAATGTTTCATAAAATAAAATCTTGAAAAATTATGGTGCGTATTATACACGAATTTCCATTTTACCAGAAAATTTTGGGCTAAATCAAGCATGCGTATTATACACGAGTGCGTATTATACGCGAGATTTTACGGTAATCCTGATTCTGAAAAAAAAATAGTAATTTAACTTATACAGAGATAGTAAAATTGCACAAATTAAAAGAATAAATCTATCCTTTGAAATTTTTACTGCAAAAATACATATTTTGAAAAGAAAGAAATTAACTCTAAGCCAGTGTTTGTAATACATACAAACATTAGCTACGACTGCGCGGAGAATTATCGCATCCAGTCAGGTTTGGGTTCTTCTCTCCGTTGTTGGATTAAGTATTTTGAAAAAGTTGCAATCTAACACCTTTTTCGTTTCATTCCTTAGTACACTTGTTTTAGCAGGCCCACTCTCTAATTCAGGGTTTCTCAACCTGTGGTCCCCGGACTCCTTGGGAGTTAATGAAGGGATTCTAAGGGGTCCGTGTACATCAGGGGTTCTCAACCTGTTTTTTGCTCATGGCCCCCATCTGAGCCATGTTTATCTCTGTGGTCCCCTCATAGTCGCTGTTAGCTGGAAAAAGGTACTTAACCAGAATTATGGCTCTTACCGTGGCTCCTCTGTGGGGAGCCTCGGTAGCATAGTGGTTAGTACACTGGCTTCCTAGCTCAGTGGTCCACGGTTCGATCCCCAGATGAGGTGGGATTTTTACGGCTCCTGGGTCGACCCAGCCCCAACTGTGTACCAGAGCAACTTCTGGGAAGGTTAAGACGGCCGGCGTGATGCTGACCACATCACCCCTAGTGTGCCGATGGTCGAGAAAATATGGACCTAACACCATATTCCCAATATGCCTCAATGGGCGTGTAACGGGATCCTTTACCTTTACCTTTTACTGTGGCTCCTAGAAATATGCGATGTCCCCCGGCGGGGTGGGGGGGGGGGGGGGGGGGCGGAGGGATATGACCGGCAGTGAGAACCACTGGTGTACGTCTTTTGCCTTTTGGGTCATTACCCTCTGGTGCCGTTTAGCACTTTCATGATCACTATTTCACGCTTGTTTTTCATAGTTCAGAAGAAATAACAAGTAATGGAAACCACATTTTAGGTATCCACTTCTATTACTGTTACTGAATGCACTACGTTAAGAAAAAAAGGCAACAGAAAATAAATGTTCCTTACATTCTATTGCATGCAATAAAAATGGATGTCCATTTATAATTAATCAGTAAGTCGTCATGGTTTTCGCAATTTACATTTGTCAACGATATGACGAATTACTGATTAATGATACTGGCTACAGCAAAGACATCAACAGAATGAATAAAGCGAGACAACCTTTGCTAGTCTAAACAACATCTGGAAGTCTTCCCAGAACAGCACAAACACAAAATTAAGATTTTATGAGAGCTGTGTGCTTCTCTGTAGTGCGAAATGCTGTTAACTAACAGAGAAGGAAATGTTGAAATTGTCCTCTTTCCACACAATTTGAACAAGGAAAATTCTCTGAATCTTTTGACCTAAAAATCACTAACCATAAACTGCTTACTCGGAGCAACCAAGAAGACATGCACATCATCATAGCTGGCAGACGCTGGAGTTTGGTTGGCCACGTCCTCAGAAGAGATCCTGATGCCATCACAAGAACAGCTATGCTATGGACCCATGAAGGAAACAGAAATTTCTTTCAGCGTTCCAACGCTGTAGTTTATAAATATAGAATTGCAATAACTCTTCGTTCACATTTCGACTACTTCTAATTATGTTAAAGTTCATCGCATTCATTTACCCTAGATTTTGTCGTCGTCGTCATCATCATCATCATCATCATCATCATCATCATCATCATCATCATCATCATCATCATCATCATCATCATCATCATCATCATCATCATCATCATCATCATCATCATCATCATCATCATCATCATCATCATCATCATCATCATCATCATCATCATCATCATCATCATCATCATCATCATCATCATCATCATCATCATCATCATCATCATCATCATTATCATTATCATCATTATCATCATCATCATCATCATCATCATCATCATCATCATCATTATCATCATCATCATCATCATCATCATCATTATCATTATCATCATTATCATCATCATCATTATCATCATCATCATCATTATCATTATCATCATTATCATCATCATCATTATCATCATCATCATCATCATCATTATCATTATCATCATTATCATCATCATCATTATCATCATCATCATTATCATTATTACTTTCCTTCGCCCTCCTTAGGGAGGATGGAGCTATCATGTTAGCTGTTCAATTTGCAGGAAGCTCTTGCAGGCGTTTTTTCTGTGGCAATTTCTTTTACAGGATGAATATTCCAGAAAGTGCTTAAAGTATCTTGCACCCGCGGTTGAACCTAGCGACGGCTTCCCCCCCCCCCCCACGCCCACCACGCCCACCACATAAAGAAACAATCTTGCACGTACGAGTATATTTTTATAGTAAGTACTATCATAATCGTGTCTGACGAATGCCTGCCTGTCAGCCGTTGCGGACTGCCTCAACACACTCCCTTAGTACGCTACTGCCATGCACCAACTCATATTTGTCACCTTGACCTTAAACGACCTGACCTGCCTGCGCATCCAGGATTCATATTCGGTCTGTGTCCCTTCGGAGACATAAACTACATGAGACAATATTCTTCACAGAGCGACACAAATTATCCGGGAGGGGGATCAGAGTGGCTAAGTGGTATGGCGTCCGCCTCGAATTCGAAAGGCACTGTGTTCGATTCGCAGTAGAGCGAATATAATTTACGGGAATTTTTTTTCAGAACCAGTGGTCCTAATGATGTCATCTCCCCCCTTTCGTCTCCTGGGTATTGAGATCGGATGGCTAGCCTTCTCGGATAAGGGCGAACAAATAGGAGGTCCCGTGTGCAAGTTGCACACGTTAAAAATCCCACGGCAGTTGAAAATCGTAAAGAGTTGGCCATAAGACCGCTGCTTTGGCAAAATTAAACAAAAATTAGAAACCTACCCACCACAAAAATATTTATTCAAAGTGTGATTCCTATATACACACATTGGGAATCTCCCAGGTGCTACGGATGAGATCCTCCTTGTGCGATCTAAGGGAGGAGATCGGAGCACTGATGGAGTTGTGCATGTACAATGAAAAAGCACTGATGGAGTTGTGCATGTGCAATGAAAAAACCAAACCAAACCAAAGCAAATTATCCGGGAATCAAAACTTTTTTAAAATGACAACTGCTACATCTATTGTTATGCTACCCGCTTCTTTTCTTTGCGTAAGAAAGCAAGTATTTGCTGCCGCACGTGTGACATATCTATTAGTGGACATTGGATAAAAGCTTTCAGCAATAGCATTCCGTGATAACTTTTCCCCTGAGACTCACCATTAATTAACTAGTTCTATAGAGGAGTGAGCAGGTTTCAATAAACGGAAGACAATGAAAAATTATCGCGTTCTTGAAATAATGACGCTTGAACAATGTAAAAATAAACAGGTCAAGGTAGTCCCATAACAGATACTGCCGTAGGGTAGTGGTGTTAGAGACTTCCCCCTACTAGGTCCAGCATCGAGATCAAACAAGCCGTTAAAAGATTAAAAAATTTTAAGTAGTAAGAAAAATCGCCAGGTGTTCGAGCGTGCCTCCGCACGTGTTCGAGAGAGACAACTCCTGACGTAAACGGGCAACGTGTTACGTCTCCTTCCTCGTCTCTCGCGGCGAACTTCGCTCGCGATAAAAGAGAGGGACCAGCACAAAAAAGACAGAGAATCCCCAGTGTAGTCAAGTCTCAGCAACTCAAACGGACACTGAAGCTTGCCGTTCGCTAATTAAAAGGACTTTGGCAAATACGCCACCGTTCCTCGTTCTACATACGGTAAGTGTAGCAAAATCTGCGAGAATAAATGCTCAATTCAGTACGATTTTAGGCATAAAACGATAATAAATACATTAGCCCGCATGTGTCTGACAGTTGGCATCTTCGACGCCAGCAGCGCTGCTTCTTGCACAGTGCTAAGTCTTTAGACCGATTTCACGGTAATAGTCTGACACGCTTTTAGTTTCGTTTTCGAGAAACACTACTAATATTTAACATTTGCCCGATCTGCTGCATACACTTTGTAGTCTAGCCTTATAATTAACGATTGGCGGAAGCAAACCGCAAAATAACTATCTGAATTAACGCTTTCTGTCAACTTTAACGCAGAACTTAGTAGTAATTCTTACATTGTTTGGTAGTATTACACGATACAATACTAATTATTAACGCCTATTCTTAACCCGCCCCGTCAACACCCCGCTTCGCTGACACAGTCTGCAATGCATATACACACACTGCGAAAAAGCCAGCCAAGGCAAAACCACGCAGACAATTTTATTTTCCTCCTAGTGGTAGCATTTCTGACGTAACTAAAACAAGTTAGTTATTTGAAAAATACATGCTAGCGAGATGAGGGAGAGGAAAGATGGCGGACTTGTGCAAAATTTTATTTGACGATTGACGATGACAAAAATTGGAAAAGTTAAACCATTATGAAGTTCCCCATAAAAATTATATGGTAGTATGACGTAGAGTTCGCTGAGTAAGAATGTACTTTAAATAATATGATAGTCCCAGTATTAGAGAAGTTATTGAAGAAATACTAATATCTACGGACACTCGACCAGACAGACTGGCGTTCCTGCTTATGTTTTTTGGTAACGTTAGGGGGACGCGAGCTAGGAATAGAGGCAGGGAGGTACATTCAAATTTGCTTGGGTAAAAAGAGTATGACTGAAAAGGGGAGCGGTAGGAAAAATGTAATCCTAAACGAAACATCTTTTTGTATTGGGCATGACAAAAGCCGACTGGCCAATCGACCACCAGACGCAGAAATTGTTCGAAATTATTTTGGTTTTTCATTCAAACTGCTTTTGAATTCAAGTAGTCGAACTTTTCGATTGGCCAGTGCTAGTAAATATTAGCAAAAGGCTTTGACTATTCATTGCCAGTTGAACTAAAAACTGTATTCAGATACGCTGAGAAACAGCTGTGTTAATTCTAAAGTTAAATAAAGAATAAATTCACAGTCTGTGCAGTTCGGAGGAAGCTGAGGTCATTTCTTCACACAGTCAGCGTCATTTGTTTATATATTTCTTGATTGTGAGGGTCTATGTTCCTGTTGCCGGCTGGTGACAGGAAACCTGCTGAGTACTAATAAACGCCAACCAGTCTCCAACCAGACTTATATGCTGTCGAAGACCAGTAGAAGCTTTGGCGAGTGGTGAAATTGAAACTTTCTGCAACTACACATTGAAATATCTTACAACAAGGACTCCCAGGTGATGTGTTAGACATCTGGGGCATCTCTGACATTTTCTTGTGTTTCAAAACAATACACAGGACATTTATGGGGGTAGGATGAACTACAGCCCTCATCTACAGTGACTCTCCCTTTATATGAATAAAGTGAATTCTTTTAATATTTCCTACAGGAAGGACATATATATAAATACATAATAACTTTTTAGTTATTTGGCAAATTGTCCCAAAATTTTAATTATTCTTTTCTGTAAACTATCTTGTCCTTATTTTCAAAGACCTGTCGACAAGCTATGAATGGACAGGCAAAATAAATTGTAAAAAAAAAGATTTGTTCGAAGAAAAACTTAACTGCTAGTTTATTATTTTCTTTATAGAAACTTAGAGTGTTTGACTGTTGTGTACCATCATTTCATTTCTCCCCTAGACACTAGGTACACCATACACCATACACTAGAGCCAGAATAGTGACCGTATGAGACCTAGGGAGGTAGCGGTAGGTTCTCTGGCACATAATTCATCATCATCATTTATAGAGTCAGAGGCCTACATGTGCTTGACCTCACACGGTTAAAGCAGACACCTTTTCATTCTTTTAGGATACCATCATAACCTCCCCAGCAAAATCAACTTTGCTACAGTAAGGAAACCCTCGGACTGCAGAGATAAAAGGACAGAGAGTTTCTCGTGTTTCCCCCCCCCCCCCCCCCTCCAACACTTCTTGAAAGGGACAGGAACTATCGGTTTTCCCCAAGAATGTCTAAATTAAAGGCTAAAGAGCAGAAACGCCGCTTCACACGTGCGAAAGAGTTGGGCATTCGCACGTTCTACGAGATTGCCAGGAATCAAAGACCGAATAGGAGCTGTATAGATAAAAAATTACAGATAAGTAGGCGTAACCAAAATTAGAAAGAAAACAGCGCAGACCACTCGGAGAGAAGAGGCAGATATTTCTATCAATCCGTCACAATCAGTAAGAAAGACTTTAAAAAGTATTATTACATTATTACTACAAAGTAACCTTTTGATAGCATTACAAGCAGTCCTTGTTCTGGAATCCCCAGATCAAGGGAGGTAAAGGGAAGACAATACATAAAATAACTCACGAAAAAGCGAACTGGAGACCGAAATGAAAGAGATAAAGAAAATGAGAAAAGACTGAGCGAATGTCACTTTACACACAACATGGATGAAAGTTTATGACCTTTGGGGAACATGGATGAAAGTTTATGCCCTTTGGGGAGCTGAAGAAACGGCAATTGAACAAAAAGAATACAGAAACTCCTTCACACACGGGAAGGTGGGGGGTAAGTTTCATTATGAAAGGCACAATGCATTTGAATAAGTATTAAAAAGGAACAGGCAACCCTACACCAGCTACTGTCGCTATACTAGGTCTCAGCGCTATGAAATAGGGGACGGGGGGGGGGGGGGGGGGGGGTGGGCGTCACGAAGTGTATTCGCCGCCTTTTCTCTCTGTCTATCTTTTCTCATACAAATTCATTCCTTCTCTCTAAATTCTCTAGAATATCTACCACGCGTAAATACACATCAGGAGATCTCCCATTTGCTTCGGGAAATAAATTCCTTTTTCTTAAATCGAGGTTACCAGCAAACCACTGTGACCTTTTACCGCTGTGAACTGTTACACCGCGCCCTGAATAATTGCAGTTCAGCCAATGGATAGGGAGCGTGGATTATTGTCTTTTGACCTTTGACCTCAGCAATCAAACGGAAACCTGGAGGATTTTGGCGCTATTCTAAAAGCGCAGGCCTTTTCTCTCGCAAGCCGGCAGACTGACCGGGAACAAAATGGGTGCTCCCAAGAAATGCAGAGGGGCCCGATCATTTTGAACAGCCGTGGTTATGAGCGCAGCGAGTAAGTGATCTATATTGTTATATGAATAACATGAATTAATCTTATGTTTATCTACAACATGTCATGTCAGTATCTTTTGTTTTTCACTGTGACAGAAATGAATATCCTTGATTTTGTACAGGAGACAACAACATTATGTATACTGAAAGTTTCATGTATGAACTACCCTTGTCCTGTTTTATACTGAATGATTTCTACTAATTCTACTGTATGATTTCAGCCATGATTATCCTTGTCATATTTTAATCCAGAACTGATTTCTGCAAATATCCTTATTATATTTTAATGTATTGATGTGCATGTATCCTATGTTATGATGGTATTATCAAGGTATATGAATGCCTATCACATAAACACAGAAGTATGTAATGAATGGGCACCAGCACTAGCCAATTTTATAAATGAATATGTTGACTGACTTGTAATTCAGTGGTTCTCAAACCTTGGCAGCAATGACATCCCAGCTTGTTACAGCAAAATAGAAAACTATTACCCAGTGGTTCTCAAAACTAGTGTTGAAAGTGACCCCAAATTGAATTTACTGCTCTATGGGCACAATGTAGACCAGTGGTTCTCAAACTTTTGATGACCACTGCCCCAAACTTCACAGTTGGTGAAGCTAACCGCCCATATGCTGAAAATCACTGTGGTAGACAAGCTGGAAGCCAGATATAGGTTTAGATCCACCTGTTTGCTTATAACATCAGTTATGCTATAGTACTTTATAGATAATAAATAGTACTTTGTTAGTAATGTTAACTATGAATGTTTGTTAGATTTCTGATGGACGATTAGCGCCCAGCAGTTATGGGAAATGACTTCTCTGGCATGATTACTAATGGAGCTTCGATTGTTTGTCAATCCAGTCCTACCAGGTTGTCATACCAGAAGACTAAACCATAAGCAGTGTTCTCAAGGGCAGACTTAATCCATCCCAGCTGGTGATGCGCCCTGAGTCAAGACGGAGAAAGCAACTTGCCATCCTCCGAAACCCTAAAAAGACCTTGCTGGACCTGGAGTGCTGGGACATATTGAACCCCTGGCCTCAAGACTACATCAGCATCTGAGATGAGTATCTGTACATGCCAGCAGAATCACTACAGAATATTCCTATTGTCCCATGATTACAAATTAATTCTGACATGGTTCAGAAACATTCATAGATTAGGGAACATATAGTTGTATATTTGAATATATTGTGAGATTCTATTTTCATTTTTGTAAACTTTACATAACCGAGTCTGTTGTTATTTTCTTTGTAATATTAATTGGGTTGTATAGTTTTAATAACATAAATCTACACCCTGGGGGCAGAACCATAATTAATAAACACTATTGGGTCGGGATATTTTTAATGTGGCTGGGCACCAAATCTCTTATCCATCTATATGTACTATACATAGTCCTTTGTAGGATATCGGATAAAGAATTTATCGCCTAGAGAATATCCTGTTTAGTTTCACCAGAATTCTCTTAGACAGGTTTTTTGAGTGGACTAATCCCCGAGGAGAGACTGTGCATTCAACCTGCAGTCTGGAAGAATGTCCTCAAAGATTATTGTTTATTCTTCCATCAAGTCTGTCATACTTACACTTTCTCCCTCTAAACACAAAAACCATTTCGCTACACTGGGGGCTCGTCCGGGATCTACTTTTTTCATATTTAGACACTTGTCTGAGATATGAAAACTCCTTTCTTTCCTAGCCCACTACTGCTGTAGGTACTTGTCACTAATTGGTGTCCAGGCTAGGATTAGATTAAAGAGGGGTCATATAAATTACCCTAGACTTTAATACATATAAAATTTTACAAGAAAAACAGATTTTAAGTTATGTTATGAAAACTATTCTTGGTGGTACTGCTGGTTAGTAGTTATATGTTGTTAACTATTTAATGCTGGTTTTAAATAACATAGGTTGTTAAAATACTTTAGTTTAGTTACGGCTATAGAAAGTATTAAGCCTGTATTTATTTGATAGTGAGTTAGAGATCTCATACTCGCTCAGCAAAACCACTGCTGTTAAAATGGATGAGATAGAAGGACTGAAGAAATGGACCGCGCAATCATATAAGATTGGAAAATTATCTGGCTTCTCGGGAAGTTTGCTGGAAAATTATGTCTCGGAACAGGTAGAATGTTTCATGAGCATAATGGGGCAACAGAACGAATGGAGAGCAAAATGCAAGGAAGAGAATGTGGAACATGAGAGTCAAAGACAAGAAAAATCCCTCCATTGTAAGGAAGAACTGCAAGAAATGGAAACTCAGTTTCAACCTACAAAAATGGAATCTAGGGAAAAACTGGAATCTAGGAATACTCATCATGCCACTCCTTTGCCAGTTGCATCACCATCTTCAGCGGTAAATATAACTGCACCACATGAAGCCAAGTCTATGTCTCAGAATTCAGACTCAGACAGAGCAGAGGCTAGGATATCTAAACAGAGACCTCTAGACTGTCCTGAAAACAAGATTAAGCACAGCTGTGCAAATAATCTGAAGAGACCTTCCTCATCCTCAGCAAAAACTCACAACAGGCATACTAAAAACAACCGCACCAACAACCTGGTAAATAGGATCGCTCAAGTAAATAGGATCGCTCAACCAAATAGGATCACTCAACAGAAAAGGATTACGCAACCCTATGGGAAGGGAAGGGATGTTCTTGAGCATCACCTGTCGGCCACCCTACATCAGTTAGACTGCAGGCGCCGAGACCCAAACCCACAGACTTCATACAAAGCTAAGGTCCCTACCATGGATGGGAACTTGACGAAGACCCGGAGTGGATACAGGGATTCTCAAAATGTGGAGACTGCCACAGTAAATGGAGAAGAAATCACCTGTTTGTATTATCAAGGTCTTGGGTGTGATGCCCTTGTCTCAGCCTCGGTTGTAGACCCTGATCAAGTCACTGAAGAGGATGTTGAGGTAACAGCACCCATGATAAACAACAGAAGGATGATTTTGCCTTTAGCTTATGTAGAAGTTAGGTCGAACTTTGTAAACGGCAAAGTAAAGGCCGCAATATTAGATGACCGAATTTACCCCATACCTCAAGGAGGGAAATATATCATCTTAGGAGACTCAGCACGATCCAGAGATGGCGTGACTGAACAGGCTATGGAGACTCCAATGCCTAACTCATCTTCCAACATTTTCACTGAAAAGTTGGAAGAGTGCAAAGGGATTGACCACCCCAGTGCACTTAATTCTGAACAAGTTTTGATAGTCTCACCCACTATCTACATGCAGAAAGTGAAGCCGGGCCAGAGTTTCTTGGTACCTGGTGGGATGAAACATGTTTCAGAAATATCTTCCTTTAACATGGGAGAAGCGGCTGTAGAGGAACAGGACCCTCAAGCACTAAGACTTCACCCAGTTCCAATAACCTCACCCACTCTCTGGGATCAGAAAGTGAAGCAGGTCCAAATTTCCTTGGTACCTGGTGGGATGAAACATGTTTCAGGAATATCTTCCGCTAACACGGGAGAAACGGCTAAAGAGGAACATGAGCCTCAAGCACTTAGTCTTCACTCAGTTCCGATAACCTCACCCACTCTCTGGGAGCAGAAAGTGAAGCGGGTTCGAATTTCCTTGGTACCTGGTGGGCAGGAACAAATGGTGGACTTATCTTTCTCTGTCACTGGAGAAACAGCGATAGAGGAACATACACGCTCTCATACCTGGGGAGATAGGTATGTGTCTTTAGGCAGGTCAAGTAATATGACTAAAATAAGGTTGTGTATGAGGTTGGCAACCTCATCATGCAAAACTATTTGCTATAGGCCGCATTGCAAGCAGAATGTAGGCTTTAGTGCAAGCTCTTTGCCAGGAGGCAAGCTACAATGTAGGGTCCACAAGGAGGAACATAAGAGAGGGAAGATCATACGAGCAGGATTGCTTAACATACCTCAACTCCTTGACAATGAGGAAACGGATAGACATGTGTTGATTACAGGCATACCGTTCGACAGAGGAAAAAGAGGAAACAATGGGATTGAATTAACAAGAGATATGAAACAGGAAGGTATTGGCAGACAGAAGAGAATAGTCGGCTCAACTTAAGTTAGCCGTAGGCATAACTTTTAAAAGGGGGCCTATGTCACGAAGTGTATTCGCCGCCTTTTCTCTCTGTCTATCTTTTCTCATACAAATTCATTCCTTCTCTCTAAATTCTCTAGAATATCTACCACGCGTAAATACACATCAGGAGATCTCCCATTTGCTTCGGGAAATAAATTCCTTTTTCTTAAATCGAGGTTACCAGCAAACCACTGTGACCTTTTACCGCTGTGAACTGTTACACCGCGCCCTGAATAATTGCAGTTCAGCCAATGGATAGGGAGCGTGGATTATTGTCTTTTGACCTTTGACCTCAGCAATCAAACGGAAACCTGGAGGATTTTGGCGCTATTCTAAAAGCGCAGGCCTTTTCTCTCGCAAGCCGGCAGACTGACCGGGAACAAAATGGGTGCTCCCAAGAAATGCAGAGGGGCCCGATCATTTTGAACAGCCGTGGTTATGAGCGCAGCCAGTAAGTGATCTATATTGTTATATGAATAACATGAATTAATCTTATGTTTATCTACAACATGTCATGTCAGTATCTTTTGTTTTTCACTGTGACAGAAATGAATATCCTTGATTTTGTACAGGAGACAACAACATTATGTATACTGAAAGTTTCATGTATGAACTACCCTTGTCCTGTTTTATACTGAATGATTTCTACTAATTCTACTGTATGATTTCAGCCATGATTATCCTTGTCATATTTTAATCCAGAACTGATTTCTGCAAATATCCTTATTATATTTTAATGTATTGATGTGCATGTATCCTATGTTATGATGGTATTATCAAGGTATATGAATGCCTATCACATAAACACAGAAGTATGTAATGAATGGGCACCAGCACTAGCCAATTTTATAAATGAATATGTTGACTGACTTGTAATTCAGTGGTTCTCAAACCTTGGCAGCAATGACACCCCAGCATGTTACAGCAAAATAGAAAACTATTACCCAGTGGTTCTCAAAACTAGTGTTGACAGTGACCCCAAATTGAATTTACTGCTCTATGGGCACAATGTAGACCAGTGGTTCTCAAACTTTTGATGACCACTGCCCCAAACTTCACAGTTGGTGAAGCTAACCGCCCATATGCTGAAAATCACTGTGGTAGACAAGCTGGAAGCCAGATATAGGTTTAGATCCACCTGTTTGCTTATAACATCAGTTATGCTATAGTACTTTATAGATAATAAATAGTACTTTGTTAGTGATGTTAACTATGAATGTTTGTTAGATTTCTGATGGACGATTAGCGCCCAGCAGATATGGGAAATGACTTCTCTGGCATGATTACTAATGGAGCTTCGATTGTTTGTCAATCCAGTCCTACCAGGTTGTCATACCAGAAGACTAAACCATAAGCAGTGTTCTCAAGGGCAGACTTAATCCATCCCAGCTGGTGATGCGCCCTGAGTCAAGACGGAGAAAGCAACTTGCCATCCTCCGAAACCCTAAAAAGACCTTGCTGGACCTGGAGTGCTGGGACATATTGAACCCCTGGCCACAAGACTACATCAGCATCTGAGATGAGTATCTGTACATGCCAGCAGAACCACTACAGAATATTCCTATTGTCCTATGATTACAAATTAATTCTGACATGGTTCAGAAACATTCATAGATTAGGGAACATATAGTTGTATATTTGAATATATTGTGAGATTCTATTTTCATTTTTGTAAACTTTACATAACCGAGTCTGTTGTTATTTTCTTTGTAATATTAATTGGGTTGTATAGTTTTAATAACATAAATCTACACCCTGGGGGCAGAGCCATAATTAATAAACACTATTGGGTCGGGATATTTTTAATGTGGCTGGGCACCAAATCTCTTATCCATCTATATGTACTATACATAGTCCTTTGTAGGATATCGGATAAAGAATTTATCGCCTAGAGAATATCCTGTTTAGTTTCACCAGAATTCTCTTAGACAGGTTTTTTGAGTGGACTAATCCCCGAGGAGAGACTGTGCATTCAACCTGCAGTCTGGAAGAATGTCCTCAAAGATTATTGTTTATTCTTCCATCAAGTCTGTCATACTTACACTTTCTCCCTCTAAACACAAAAACCATTTCGCTACACTGGGGGCTCGTCCGGGATCCACTTTTTTCATATTTAGACACTTGTCTGAGATATGAAAACTCTTATCTTTCCTAGACCACTACTGCTGTAGGTACTTGTCACTAATTGGTGTCCAGGCTAGGATTAGATTAAAGAGGGGACATATAAATTCCCCTAGACTTTAATACATATAAACATTTACAAGAAAAACAGATTTTAAGTTATGTTATGAAAACTATTCTTGGTGGTACTGTTGTTAGTAGTTATATGTTGTTAACTATTTAATGCTGGTTTTAAATAACATAGGTTGTTAAAATACTTTAGTTTAGTTACGGCTATAGAAAGTATTAAGCCTGTATTTATTTGATAGTGAGTTAGAGATCTCATACTCGCTCAGCAAAACCACTGCTGTTAAAATGGATGAGATAGAAGGACTGAAGAAATGGACCGCGCAATCATATAAGATTGGAAAATTATCTGGCTTCTCGGGAAGTTTGCTGGAAAATTATGTCTCGGAACAGGTAGAATGTTTCATGAGCATAATGGGGCAACAGAACGAATGGAGAGCAAAATGCAAGGAAGAGAATGTGGAACATGAGAGTCAAAGACAAGAAAAATCCCTCCATTGTAAGGAAGAACTGCAAGAAATGGAAACTCAGTTTCAACCTACAAAAAATGGAATCTAGGGAAAAACTGGAATCTAGGAATACTCATCATGCCACTCCTTTGCCAGTTGCATCACCATCTTCAGCGGTAAATATAACTGCACCACATGAATTCAAGTCTATGTCTCAGAATTCAGGCTCAGACAGAGCAGAGGCTAGGATATCTAAACAGAGACCTCTAGACTGTCCTGAAAACAAGATTAAGCACAGCTGTGCAAATAATCTGAAGAGACCTTCCTCATCCTCAGCAAAAACTCACAACAGGCATACTAAAAACAACCGCACCAACAACCTGGTAAATAGGATCGCTCAAGTAAATAGGATCGCTCAACCAAATAGGATCACTCAACAGAAAAGGATTACGCAACCCTATGGGAAGGGAAGGGATGTTCTTGAGCATCACCTGTCGGCCACCCTACATCAGTTAGACTGCAGGCGCCGAGACCCAAACCCACAGACTTCATACAAAGCTAAGGTCCCTACCATGGATGGGAACTTGACGAAGACCCGGAGTGGATACAGGGATTCTCAAAATGTGGAGACTGCCACAGTAAATGGAGAAGAAATCACCTGTTTGTATTATCAAGGTCTTGGGTGTGATGCCCTTGTCTCAGCCTCGGTTGTAGACCCTGATCAAGTCACTGAAGAGGATGTTGAGGTAACAGCACCCATGATAAACAACAGAAGGATGATTTTGCCTTTAGCTTATGTAGAAGTTAGGTCGAACTTTGTAAACGGCAAAGTAAAGGCCGCAATATTAGATGACCGAATTTACCCCATACCTCAAGGAGGGAAATATATCATCTTAGGAGACTCAGCACGATCCAGAGATGGCGTGACTGAACAGGCTATGGAGACTCCAATGCCTAACTCATCTTCCAACATTTTCACTGAAAAGTTGGAAGAGTGCAAAGGGATTGACCACCCCAGTGCACTTAATTCTGAACAAGTTTTGATAGTCTCACCCACTATCTACATGCAGAAAGTGAAGCCGGGCCAGAGTTTCTTGGTACCTGGTGGGATGAAACATGTTTCAGAAATATCTTCCTTTAACATGGGAGAAGCGGCTGTAGAGGAACAGGACCCTCAAGCACTAAGACTTCACCCAGTTCCAATAACCTCACCCACTCTCTGGGATCAGAAAGTGAAGCAGGTCCAAATTTCCTTGGTACCTGGTGGGATGAAACATGTTTCAGGAATATCTTCCGCTAACACGGGAGAAACGGCTAAAGAGGAACATGAGCCTCAAGCACTTAGTCTTCACTCAGTTCCGATAACCTCACCCACTCTCTGGGAGCAGAAAGTGAAGCGGGTTCGAATTTCCTTGGTACCTGGTGGGCAGGAACAAATGGTGGACTTATCTTTCTCTGTCACTGGAGAAACAGCGATAGAGGAACATACACGCTCTCATACCTGGGGAGATAGGTATGTGTCTTTAGGCAGGTCAAGTAATATGACTAAAATAAGGTTGTGTATGAGGTTGGCAATCTCATCATGCAAAACTATTTGCTATAGGCCGCATTGCAAGCAGAGTGTAGGCTTTAGTGCAAGCTCTTTGCCAGGAGGCAAGCTACAATGTAGGGTCCACAAGGAGGAACATAAGAGAGGGAAGATCATACGAGCAGGATTGCTTAACATACCTCAACTCCTTGACAATGAGGAAACGGATAGACATGTGTTGATTACAGGCATACCGTTCGACAGAGGAAAAAGAGGAAACAATGGGATTGAATTAACAAGAGATATGAAACAGGAAGGTATTGGCAGACAGAAGAGAATAGTCGGCTCAACTTAAGTTAGCCGTAGGCATAACTTTTAAAAGGGGGCCTATGTCACGAAGTGTATTCGCCGCCTTTTCTCTCTGTCTATCTTTTCTCATACAAATTCATTCCTTCTCTCTAAATTCTCTAGAATATCTACCACGCGTAAATACACATCAGGAGATCTCCCATTTGCTTCGGGAAATAAATTCCTTTTTCTTAAATCGAGGTTACCAGCAAACCACTGTGACCTTTTACCGCTGTGAACTGTTACACCGCGCCCTGAATAATTGCAGTTCAGCCAATGGATAGGGAGCGTGGATTATTGTCTTTTGACCTTTGACCTCAGCAATCAAACGGAAACCTGGAGGATTTTGGCGCTATTCTAAAAGCGCAGGCCTTTTCTCTCGCAAGCCGGCAGACTGACCGGGAACAAAATGGGTGCTCCCAAGAAATGCAGAGGGGCCCGATCATTTTGAACAGCCGTGGTTATGAGCGCAGCCAGTAAGTGATCTATATTGTTATATGAATAACATGAATTAATCTTATGTTTATCTACAACATGTCATGTCAGTATCTTTTGTTTTTCACTGTGACAGAAATGAATATCCTTGATTTTGTACAGGAGACAACAACATTATGTATACTGAAAGTTTCATGTATGAACTACCCTTGTCCTGTTTTATACTGAATGATTTCTACTAATTCTACTGTATGATTTCAGCCATGATTATCCTTGTCATATTTTAATCCAGAACTGATTTCTGCAAATATCCTTATTATATTTTAATGTATTGATGTGCATGTATCCTATGTTATGATGGTATTATCAAGGTATATGAATGCCTATCACATAAACACAGAAGTATGTAATGAATGGGCACCAGCACTAGCCAATTTTATAAATGAATATGTTGACTGACTTGTAATTCAGTGGTTCTCAAACCTTGGCAGCAATGACACCCCAGCTTGTTACAGCAAAATAGAAAACTATTACCCAGTGGTTCTCAAAACTAGTGTTGACAGTGATTCCAAATTGAATTTACTGCTCTATGGGCACAATGTAGACCAGTGGTTCTCAAACTTTTGATGACCACTGCCCCAAACTTCACAGTTGGTGAAGCTAACCGCCCATATGCTGAAAATCACTGCGGTAGACAAGCTGGAAGCCAGATATAGGTTTAGATCCACCTGTTTGCTTATAACATCGGTTATGCTATAGTACTTTATAGATAATAAATAGTACTTTGTTAGTGATGTTAACTATGAATGTTTGTTAGATTTCTGATGGACGATTAGCGCCCAGCAGATATGGGAAATGACTTCTCTGGCATGATTACTAATGGAGCTTCGATTGTTTGTCAATCCAGTCCTACCAGGTTGTCATACCAGAAGACTAAACCATAAGCAGTGTTCTCAAGGGCAGACTTAATCCATCCCAGCTGGTGATGCGCCCTGAGTCAAGACGGAGAAAGCAACTTGCCATCCTCCGAAACCCTAAAAAGACCTTGCTGGACCTGGAGTGCTGGGACATATTGAACCCCTGGCCACAAGACTACATCAGCATCTGAGATGAGTATCTGTACATGCCAGCAGAACCACTACAGAATATTCCTATTGTCCTATGATTACAAATTAATTCTGACATGGTTCAGAAACATTCATAGATTAGGGAACATATAGTTGTATATTTGAATATATTGTGAGATTCTATTTTCATTTTTGTAAACTTTACATAACCGAGTCTGTTGTTATTTTCTTTGTAATATTAATTGGGTTGTATAGTTTTAATAACATAAATCTACACCCTGGGGGCAGAGCCATAATTAATAAACACCATTGGGTCGGGATATTTTTAATGTGGCTGGGCACCAAATCTCTTATCCATCTATATGTACTATACATAGTCCTTTGTAGGATATCGGATAAAGAATTTATCGCCTAGAGAATATCCTGTTTAGTTTCACCAGAATTCTCTTAGACAGGTTTTTTGAGTGGACTAATCCCCGAGGAGAGACTGTGCATTCAACCTGCAGTCTGGAAGAATGTCCTCAAAGATTATTGTTTATTCTTCCATCAAGTCTGTCATACTTACACTTTCTCCCTCTAAACACAAAAACCATTTCGCTACAGGGAGGAGACCCGTTCCTTACCTCGCTGCCTTTTCCTTTCCAAACAGAAGAGCCAGGTACCAATTTACAGCTGGAAAAACAAAAGCATGACACTCCAAGGTTGCAAACCCGGTTACTTTACCTCCGCGAATCAAGCGATCTAACTGTTATCCAGTCGGACTTGTGTGATAGTCCAGAGACCATATAGATTGTTTATTCACCAGACTAAGGTTCGTCTAATAAATGGTTCAATTGTTTTTTGTTGCAGTGGAATGAAAGGCTATACTCTTCAGATGAAAATTCCCACTACTTTGTTGAGGCGAGTGAAAACTTCCGTCACCAGGTTCTCTGACTAACCCGCTGTTCTTTAAAGTATGTTATTGGCCATTACCACCACCACACTGTACAATGTTATTTAAAAAACACAACTTTTTAACATCACACAAAATACTCTTGAAGATATATCAACTACAGATGCAGGCGTTTTCTTATCTTTATTGAGGAAGATCCCAGAACACAGCGTTGGTTCGACATTGAACATCAAATTGCATCGCAAAAATTATAGCGTGTCTTTAGTCATTTTCCTAGAGGCTGGAATACATTCTAAGTCGTCAGCATTTATATCAAGTCTTAAGTTGCCTGTTTCATCATGTCATCAAGTACTTCTAACACCTGGTGGGGAATCCCTGATCTAAAGTCCTCACATTGAAGTTCTATCACTGAAGTTGTTTTTCATAGCAGACATCTTCTGCTTGAGAATCACTGAGCTAGCTTCCCAATAATAGATCTGTATTAATCGTTATTGTTCTATTCTGCAAGGATTATTATGCCATAGTGGTTCTCATCTTGTTAAATTGGCTTCTCTAAGTCGAAAGTTGTAATAGCCCGTTCCTGTCTTTTTCTAAACGTTTTAGAAACACTTTTTCTATAATGTTCTCTTGAGTAGTGAGTAGCGTTTAGCGTAGCATAACAATGAGACTGGTTGAAGATACTTGACGAAACAAAAGTTTACTTTCAACTATCTCGCGTTGTCACTACTAATCAGAACGTAATAGTTAGTTGCCTCATTGTGCTGACAACTCTCACCAAGGATGTTGTAGGTAGCGCTGGACGTTTCTGCTTCAGACTATGATGAATTACTTTAGTAATATCTACCAACATTTTAAAAACACTTGGTGAGCTCTTTGTTACGTCTGATAGATATTTATAAATACAAGTCAGCACTCTGAGTCTTCACTCTGCAGTCTACTTCTACATGGTTGTCTCCGAGCTCTCTGAAGTTGACTGTGCTAACAATAGTATTTATTTCCTTTCATTTTGCACCTGGCACTTGTTTTCTCTGCTGTTCTATGGGAAAGTGTCAGGAGCTCATGATTTTTGTAAACCTGACAACAGTGTAAAATGCTGATTTCAGCATGTATCTTGTATTTCTCACGTCCTAATTAAACGACAACTGTACCAGTGCAGGTGTTCTCGTGGATAAATGTCCACTGTTTATGGTTACATCTACATTCCTTTTCCTATAAATGTAATAAGATGTCACTTGAAAAGTACATTACTTTGTTTTTGGTGTTATTTTAGAGTGCTCTCTAAAAGTGTGAGAACCATCGTATCAAACTTAAAATAGCTGTCACTCAAAGTTGCCAGTAGTATACAATGCACGGATGTGCAGCACCCAGTGATCTGCACGTAATTCTACCAAACAACAAGAGTGATGCCTTTTGTTTTGTCTAAGAGCTCTTTTGATTGACAGCTCTCAACCCCAGTGTCAACTACTGTAAACCTACGTTTTAGTTTTGTAATAATTAAATGTGACAAATAATACTGCACACTTTCATTGTATACTATTAGTTAGCTTTGTGATTTATTATATTAAACTTCTTGAAGGCAATGCTGCAAACGGAACATGCAGCAATGTTGTATTGTTCACTAATTCCCTATTATATGTTAATTTTTATATTATAACTCAGATGTAGCTATTCATCCGAGCATTGCACGGTCACATAATTATGAAGGAGGATAAGAGATGTAGAGGGAGACTACAAAACTGGAGACAGACATGAGCAAGACCTGGAGCTGAAGGTATAGGACAGGAAGACTTGGAGCTGAAGGTATAGGACAGGAAGACTTGGAGCTGAAGGTATAGGACAACAAGACCTGGAGCTGAAGGTATAGGACAGGAAGACCTGGAGCTGAAGGTATAGGACAGGAAGACTTGGAGCTGAAGGTATAGGACAGCAAGACTTGGAGCTGAAGGTATAGGGCAGGAAGACTTGGAGCTGAAGGTATAGGACAGCAAGACTTGGAGCTGAAGGTATAGGACAGCAAGACTTGGAGCTGAAGGTATAGGACAGCAAGACCTGGAGCTGAAGGTAGAGGACAGGAAGACTTGGAGCTGAAGGTATAGGACAGCAAGACTTGGAGCTGAAGGTATAGGACAGGAAGACCTGGAGCTGAAGGTATAGGACAGGAAGACCTGGAGCTGAAGGTATAGGACAGGAAGACTTGGAGCTGAATGTATAGGACAGCAAGACCTGGAGCTGAAGGTATAGGACAGGAAGACTTGGAGCTGAAGGTATAGGACAGCAAGACTTGGAGCTGAAGGTATAGGACAGGAAGACTTGGAGCTGAAGGTATAGGACAGCAAGACCTGGAGCTGAAGGTATAGGACAGGAAGACCTGGAGCTGAAGGTATAGGACAGCAAGACTTGGCATGAGTTTGCTGAAGGTCTATGCTCCTTGGGGAGCTGAAGAGAGATGAATAATTGGAGTATGGGGCTATCATCACAGAAGGCCCTGCTTGAGGAGGCATGTGTCATAGCACATGCTCAGGTAACAGTGGTTTCTGTAGCAATTTGTTTGACATGAGGTTACCAGCCCCAGACATGACCTCATATTAATCACCTCACAGGACATGAGGTTACCAGCCCCAGACATGACCTCATATTAATCACCTCACAGGACATGAGGTTACCAGCCCCAGACATGACCTCACATTAATCACCTCACAGGACATGAGGTTACCAGCCCCAGATATAACCTCACATTAATCACCTCACAGGACATGAGGTTACCAGCCCCAGACATAACCTCACATTAATCACCTCACAGGACATGAGGTTACCAGCCCCAGACATAACCTCACATTAATCACCTCACAGGACATGAGGTTACCAGCCCCAGACATAACCTCACATTAATCACCTCACAGGACATGAGGTTACCAGCCCCAGACATAACCTCATACTGTATTAATCACCTCACAGGACATGATTGAGACATTTTTATTTCTTACTCTCCTCAGATATCCTATGTACTCCGCAGAGCACAACTGACAATATTGTAACACTGTTTACAGCAGATTTACAGTATTACGTCAGACCGTTCTGTCTAAGAATGCCCAAAGTCAATTCTAAGGTTTGATGCACAAGACAACACAGACTTCAGATTAAGATTCTAATAATGATGCCCACTTCAAGAATATAGCTTTTGTTGCGTGATGTTAATGTTTACATTTAAAACAAAAGGGGGGACAAATATAGTCCCATAGTGGATACTGCTGTAGGGAAGTGAAGTGTTAGAGACTTGACATAACTAGATCTCAGCGCTTTGAGCTGGGGGTAACTAGTTTCTTTCTTCCTTTAACTCAAGAGCACAGTCAAGTATCGAATTACAGCTGGGTAGACTGCAGCATGATTCTACCAAGTTTCAAACCCACTAACTTTGCCTCAAGAAGCAAGCATTCTCACCAGTCCACAGCTCAACACTCATAAGAAATACCCACCTTAAATAAACTTATCAGCCTTGCTTGAAGCATCATTTCTTGAATGCCTAAATCAGGCCGTGTAGGCCTATTTAACCTTTAGCACACTGCCGTCAACATATGTCGACGAAGGCAACCTATGTTCTCCCAGCTGTTGTCAACATATGTCGACCAGCGGATATTGTCGGATAAATAATTGATAGTGTGTGTGCAATTGATCTTAACCCCGGATGTCAAAATTGACTCTTCTGTGAAAGAAGTTTAGCTACCTTTTCTGACTTTCAGTTGTAACGGGTGTGTTAGCGACATTTTTCTGTGCAATTTTCAAATCGAAATCAATCGGCATGGATCAAGCTGCCATTTTAGCTGAAATTTTCATGGATTCTGATTCCGATGAGGACGACATTGCTGGACCTAGTACTGCAAATGTGGTTCGTACTCAGAATAGGGATGGTGAAGGTGATGGGGAACATAGTGATGTGTCGAGTGTTGATGATGATTTTGAAGAATTGAATATTGTTAGGGCACCTGATGGTTACAAACACGACTGGCTCCGCAACTTTGATCAAGTTGTGGGACCTGTGGGCGTTGACGATGACATTTCTGAGGTAGATGTGTTCCATTTGTTTATCACAGATGATGTTGTGGACACATTAGTTACAGAAACTAATCGTTATGCCAGCCAGGTTAGCGAAAAGAAAGGGGAAGATGCGGGTGCCTCATCCCGTGTGAAGTTGTGGACCGATGTCACAGCTGACGAGATGAGGGCGTTTCTTGCTTTGCTTATGTTGATGGGTGTAACGAAAAGATCATCATTTGACTTGTATTGGTCAAATGACCGTTTCCTTGAGATGCCAGGGTTCAGGAATGTGATGAGTAGGGACAGGTTTCTTGCTGTCTTATCTTTTCTACACCTCGTGGACAATACAACTGCAGCACCACGAGGGCACCCTGACCACAGCAAAGCCTTCAAAATCAAATCGTTTGTTGACACACTTCTCCCTCAATGGCAAAGGCATTACATACCATCCAAAGAGCTAAGTGTTGATGAAAGTATGATAGCTTTCAAAGGTAGGACCAGCCTTATGCAGTACATGCCCAACAAACCGTCTAAGTGGGGTATGAAAGCCTGGGGCCTAGCTGACTCCAAGACAGGCTACCTCTGGAATTGGCAGCTCTACCTTGGGAAGGAAGACAATGTGGACCCTACTATAGGGGTTGCTCACCGCGTTGTCACCTCCCTTGTTGCTCCCCTGTATGGGCATGGCCATGTTGTGTACATGGACAACTTTTTCTCTTCGCCTGCCCTGTACAAGGAGCTTGGGGATAATCAGACAGGAGCTTGCGGCACACTGCGGACCAACCGCCGAGGGGTCCCCCCAGAACTCAAGTTGGCAAAACCCAAAGCTGGTGACCCTCCCATCACTTTTAGAGATGGCAATATCCTCTATATGTCATGGTTTGACAAGAGGCCAGTGAATCTTATGACAACTGCACACGATGCACAGACCTTCAGGAAGGAGGTCAGATCCAAAGATGTGTGGCCGTTGTGGGTGGGGAATTGGGGGTTGCTGTTTAATTTCAGAGAGTGTTAGATCTAGAACTAGCTATACTGCTAGAGGTGGAAATTTCTCACTGACAGTCTTACGGGATTTTACCAGGTTCGGGGACTATCCTCTAAGGTGTTGTAGTTTGTGAGCAGTTAGTAAGAATTTATAGGTTTCTCAACAGACATTACCTCCTTCCATTCATGGTTAAGGCTTAGCAATCAAATTTACGACCTCTTTTTGATGTCAACGTTTTATTTAATAATCATAATATATACATGATGGCGTGAAGTTACAAACATGCATTTTTCATTCATAATATAAAATGCAAGTCGCTCTCAATGATCTAGCATGGGGAATTGACACTTGTATGAATCAGGCTTATCCAACTCCTGTCTACTTTTTCTCTTTTTAAATACCAGTTTGCGTTGATCCAATTTCATATAAGCTGTTCCACTTCAGACCGATTAATTCATTATTCTCAAGGGGTTTCGTTATATGTTCATATTCTGCAATTTGATCAATTTGTGCTTGTACAGAGCAAATTCCATCATCTCTGCATTTGACTCATAGGTGCAACTTGCAGCCATGAATCCTTTTTCTAAATCTGCAACAATGGGTCAATAATTGATTAGTAATTAGCTCCTACTTACAGACTTCGAATATAGAAGTTAAATACACAAAAATGCACTTTGAAGAGAACATGCCATCATTCCTGGAATTTCTAATTCTTCAACCTAGATAACTTTCATGCAGTAAAACCACTGCGTTATCAGCACAAACTTGTTCGTCTTACTAGCTCGACGCGTCTTTTTCAACTAACTAGGTTGTTGGGGAAATTTCGCGTCTCTTCTACATTTCCTGCCGGCTGAATAATATTGAGCCTTACGATTGGATAAAAATCACGTGACTAATTTTGACATGTAACGCGACTCTATCCTAATTAACATTTGATCTGTTTCTCGGAAAGTAGAAATTTATATGCTAATCTGGTTTTTATAGCCTGTTTCCAAAGGAACAACTATGTACACGGCTACACATCATGCTGGCAATGTGCGGATCGTGGACAAGCCATGCGCTATCCAAGCCTATTCCTGTCACATGGGAGGTATTGATCGTGTGGATAAACAGTTGACATACTACATGGTTCTACACAGGAGCAGCAAATGGTGGAAGAAAATATTCTTCTATCTGTTGGAAGTTTGCTTTGTCAATTCGCTTGTCCTGTGGAGGGCCAAGCATCTGTCTCGTATCAAGGCGGAAACATTCCGTCTGCGGATTGCTCATGGCCTGCTTGAAGGGTACCAGTCTAGGGTCACACAACGCAGAGGAAGGGTATCTGACACTGCCACTGCACCAGCCAGATTGGTTATGGGGGAACACTACATGATTCCTAACCCTAAACGTCAGGCTAATGGCAGGCCTTCCCAGCCAGACTGCGATGTGTGTTCCAGCAGAGAAAGAGTCAGGGGCAAGAAGCGCCACCAGACCCAATTCGTGTGCCGTAGGTGTGTGGTACCTCTCTGTCCATATCCCTGCTTTGAGCGTTATCACACCCTGCTCAGTTATAAGACAGATTGCTTTGAAGGGCTGCACAAGGAGTGAGGTAAGTCTTTTTTTTTTTTTTCACCAGTCTTCTTCTCCTATCAAATCAACAAAATGACGTCATCAGTGACGTCATCCATTTATCTCTAAACAGTCCAAAAATTAGAGAAATTGGCCAAAAAACAAAATAAATATAGAATTTACAAGTCATCCACTATAAAAATGGGGGTTGTGTAAAAAAGAATGCAGCTGCAGGGCAAATTTTCTGGAAAAGAATGCAGCGTGCTAAAGGCTAAGTGACATATTTGTTTGAGGTTTTCATGTTTGCTGTGAATGACAAGACCAACTCCCTCCTCACAATGTTTAATCTGTATTGTTATTCAACTACTCGTATATACTTACTTACTTCGTTAGTTAGTCGTTCCTCGTCTACCCTGGGGTGTAGAGGTTTGCCAGAGAGAGTGCCATACTATCCTGTCGGATGTCTTTATCCTGGCCTGGTTCCAATCTAGTCCTCGGTCCTTCAGAGATTGTCTAATTATTCAACTATATACTTGTTTTAATTCCTTCATTTAACATCTATAAGTTACCCTACAACAACTTGTGACAGTATTATGAGTTCTGCTACAACTTACCAAGTGTCACCACTACTCAAATATCTCAGTAACAGAATCAAAACTAAATGACAATTAATAAATAGTATATTCTAACCACAGACCGACCAAAAACAACCTGGTAGAGGACTGTGGAGGCTGAGATGCAAAGAATGAACCAGAGTTGGGACACTGTACGAAGGATGGCCACCGACCGAGCAAAGTGGAATCAATTTGTTGTTGCCCTACAAGACGCCACTAGGCGTGATGGCCATTGACTGCTTTGACGGTCGGCGGCTAAGGATCAAAGAAGAAGAATATTCTAACCAACTATTTGCTACCAGTATCAAACAAGATCCCTTACCAGAGCACAGGAAAGGAATATCCCATCGTGCGAGAAGAAAATACTTAAGAAGAGCTATAACTGTAACTATGAGAGACAGAATCAGAAATGATGACATCAGAACAATTGTCGGAGCCACATCCTGCATCAAGTATACATAGAGAGACAGAAAATTAAGTGGTTTGGCCATCTCACAGGAATGGAGCTTGATCCAATACATGACTTCAACAGCAGAAAAATCTGGTTTTAGGGCATGAGAAAGACCAAGAGAGAGAGAGAGAGAGATAGACAACATCACAGAAATCCTACAACAACAGGCTCACAGGAGCCAATGTGACACACTTGTCTCAAGAATGAAAACTTCTGCTCCCCACGGTGCATCACCACATGACAGAATCAAAGAAGTAAGTAAGCAAGCAGTAAAGTATGACAACTACTGTGTGACAACATCATTACCTCCACTGAAGCTCTCCTTGATCTGACTATCACTCTTGTACTCTTCCTCCCCACTGGTTGCCTCATCTTTCTTGTCATCTGCACTTTCATCACTAGAACTTTCAGAGTCTGAGTTCTTGAAAATAGCACGGAACAGGTCCTTGTCGGGTTCTGTCTCACTTGTATTCTTCTCTTCCTTTATGTCTGCTGTTTCAATGTTGTCTTTGTTGACTGTTGTATCAAAGTTCTCTGCTGTCCCTTTAACAGACTGATGCAACTGAAAAATGTTTACACAGGTAGTCAGTCATATGTTTCAACTGTTTTAGTGCAAAGTTATTTCTTTAGAACTTTAAATAACGCTAGGAAAAAGGAATACATCTTAAACCACAAGGATTGAAATGATATGACAGGATCATTGATCTGGAACTGATGATAAGATCTAGAACCGATGATAAGATCTAGAACTGATGATAAGATCTGGAACTGATGATAAGAACCAGACAAGTGCCAGTAGAACAAGAGTTAAAACTAAGACGCTGGCGATGGATAGGACACACATTGGGGAAACCTGTTGGTAGCATTACAAGGCAGTCCTTGTTCTGGGATCTCAAGAGAGGTAGAGAAAAACTGAAAATTACACGTGGAAGTCAACTGGAAACAAATGAAATGGTAGAGAAGACAGAAAAGACCTTGTGGATAGCACAGGACAGAAGGAATGAGCATGAATGTACTGATGGCCTATACTCCAAATGGAGCTTAAGGGTAAAGTGGTGTCTCCAAGAACTATCCCTACATGTACTGTACAAAAATGTTCACGTACGTTTTTTTTTTTTAATCTAAAAAGTAAAATGTTTTTTATCAGAACCTTGAACTGTAATGAATTTCTTTAATAAAAATAATGTTATTCATATATCTGTTGTGGACAAAATTGTTATACAGACAAAAACGCAACATAAAGTAACAAAATTCTAAATTCAAAGTATAACTTACAGGTTGATGAAAATCTGGATCATCTAAAACTTTAAATATGGAGGCCATTGAGGCTTTCCTTGGCCGAGCTGGTTTCATT
The DNA here is from genome assembly GCA_024509875.1 of Oreohelix idahoensis. Lineage (NCBI taxonomy): Eukaryota > Metazoa > Mollusca > Gastropoda > Stylommatophora > Oreohelicidae > Oreohelix > Oreohelix idahoensis. The sequence continues at coordinate 693,442 of JAMPIV010018143.1, read as the reverse complement.
GTTCTTTCTCTGGACTCTGGTTCTGTGGACAGGCCAGTAATACAAGATGACATATTATTTCTTTCAATATACTTTCTCTGGACTCTGGTTCTGTGGACAGGCCAGTAATACAAGATGACATTATTTCTTTCAATATTCTTTCTCTGGACTCTGGTTCTGTGGACAGCCAGTAATACAACTTTCTTCTTTGATCCTTAGCCGCCGACCGTCAAAGCAGTCAGTGGCCATCACGCCTAGTGGCGTCTTGTAGGGCAACAACAAATTGATTCCACTTTGTTCGGTCGGTGGCCATCCTTCGTACAGTGCCCCAACTCTGGTTCATTCTTTGCATCTCAGCCTCCACAGTCCTCCGCCAAGTTGTTTTTGGTCGGCCTCTCTTTCATTTTCCTTCAGGGGTCCATAGCATAGCTGTTCTTGTGATGGCATCGGGGTCTGTTCTGAGGACATGGCCACTCCAACTCCAGCGTCTGCCAGCTATGATGGTGCGGATGTCCTCTTGCTTGCTCCGAGTAAGCAGATCTTGGTTGGTGATGGTATTCGGCCAAAAGATTAGGTGAATCTTTCTTAGGCATGTTGTGTGAAAAGAGGACAATTTCGACATTTCCTTCTCTGTAACTCTCCAGCATTCCGCACCATCCAGTAATACAAGATGACATATTATTTCTTTCAACATACTTTCCCACAGAAATTTGTTTCTGATTATTGAGAATTATTCTGAGAATATAAAATATTATTTTATACTTGTTCTTCTTCTTTGATCCTTAGCCGCCGACCGTCAAAGCAGTCAGTGGCCATCACACCTAGTGGCGTCTTGTAGGGCAACAACAAATTGATTCCACTTTGCTCGGTCGGTGGCCATCCTTCGTACAGTGCCCCAACTCTGGTTCATTCTTTGCATCTCACTCCACAGTCCTCCGCCAAGTTGTTTTTGGTCGGCCTCTCTTTCATTTTCCTTCAAGGGTCCAAAGCATAGCTGTTCTTGTGATGGCATCAGGGTCTCTTCTGAGGACATGGCCAACTCAGCTCCAGCGTCTGCCAGCTATGATGGTGTGCACGTCCTCTTGCTTGCTGCGAGTAAGCAGATCTTGGTTGGTGATGGTATTCTGCCAAAAGATTTGGTTTGTCTTTTTGTTTTTTTTTTAAATTTTTTAGGCATGTTGTGTGAAAAGAGGACAATTTCGACATTTCCTTCTCTGTAACTCTCCAGCATTCTGCACCATAGAGAAGCACAGAAAGCACACAGCTCTGATATAATCTTCTTAATTTTGTGCTTGTGCTGTATTGAGAGGACTTCCAGATGTTGTTTAGGCTAAAAAAGGCTGTTCTTGCCTTATTCATTCTGATGTTGATGTCTTTGCCTGCCCCGCCATCTGGTGTTACTATGCATCCTAGGTATGTGAAGGTGTCTGTCTGTACCAGTTGCTGATTCCTTACTGATATGGGCCCAGGGTTGCTCACATTGAGCGTCATGACCTCTGACTTCCTTAAACTGATGTTCAAGCCCACCTGCTGGCTAAACTTATTAAGTCTGTCCGTTTTTTCCTGGATGTGTTGATGTGAATGTGCTAGTAGTGCAATGTCATCTGCATATTCCAGATCTTCTAATGTAGAAAATGTAGTCCATCTTATTCCTCTTGGACTGCCCTCTGTTGTCTGTCACATCACCCAGTCTATGACTGTTAAAAATAGAGTGGTTGATAAGGGGCATCCCTGTCGTACTCCTGTCTTCACCTCAAAGGTTAGGTTGCTCTGCCCAACACTACACGTAAAGTTGGCATAGAGACTTTTTATGATTGACACTATGCAGCTTGGAATTCCATAAGCCCTCAGTATTTTCCATAAACTGTCCCTATGTATGCTGTCAAAAGCCTTTTCAAAATCATCTAAATTAATGTACAGCTGTCTTTGCCATTCTGAGCACTGCTCTATAATGTTCCTGAGAGTGAATATATGATCTACACATCTTCTGTTCTTTCTAAATCCTGCTTTTTCTTTCCTCAGTTTGTGGTCTACTGCTTTTGAAATTCTCTGTATAATTATCCTGCCTAGTATTTTGCTGGGAACTGAGAGAAGAGTGATTCCTCTCCAATTATTGCAGTCTGCAAGATCTCCCTTCTTGGGCAATTTGACAATTATTCCTTTGTTCCACTCTGATGGTGTTGTCCCCGTTTTCCAGACTTGTGCAAATAGTGGTTCTAATAGTTCTGCTGCTAGCTCAGGGTCTTTATACTTGTTAATGCACTTTAAAACAAATCCAAAACTTTAAAAACTTCAATTTTTTAAATACATATTAAAAACTAAGACTAAAAAGAATGGCTCATTCCAGCAGTTTGGACGGGGATTAGCCATTTGCATTTACAGTATTATCATGATGCAATTGCTTTTATGAGACTGAATTCCAAGATAGTCGCATAATTTAGTCTGTTGATTTGCAGCAAAATTTTGGTTTAAAAATACCACCTTAAAATTTGCTAAAATTGAGAAATGTTATATCTGTACACCTACCAAGACAGATACACACTTATCCAGATGTAAAGAGCATTTAGAATAATATGGCTAGCTATTTCAAAGGTTATACAGAACTTTATTGGCTTTTAACCTAAACGTTTGTGGACTGACCTGGGACATTCATTAAAAAAAATAATTTTCAAATGAGTAACACAGCCACATAACTGCCTATAATACAAACAAATATATCTTAATATGGAAACATGACATTCAAAAATAAGCAGCAAATAAAAATGAAGAGTGCACACAAAGTTACCTGATACTTCTGTTCTTGCCACTGACGGCTCTTGTGTTTCTTCTGACTGGTAATCTCCAAAGTTGAGGAAGCTAAACACAGAATATTTCTGTCTCTTGACCGTTGGTAAACCCACAAGGTCTGATCTGGTTACATAAAACATTTTTTATGAGACACACAAACATGAAGTACTGTTCGATCAAAATTTTGTGTTACTCTAGAATAAATTGCATAAGTAATTCCATCACATTCTGTCAGACAACTTCTGCTAGCAAATTCAAGCTTAATGAATTAACAATTCTACCACATTCTGCCAGACAGCTTCTGTTAGCAAATTCAAGCTTAATGAATTAACAATTCTACCACATTCTGCCAGATGGCTTCTGCTAGCAAACTCAAGCTATCATAAACTCTCATGCATTACCATACTTACTTACTCCTACTTTTTCTGTCCACTTTTGCCATGAAGCATTGTGGGGGAACAAAAGTTTAGTTCTTGAGTCAAGTGTGTTGCTGTGAACCCATGCTGATGTAGGATTTATGTAATATTATTTATCCATCTTTCTCTTGGTCTTCCCCATTCTCTAATACCAAATTTTCTAGTGTTGTAGGCGCAAAGTGATAACTCATCATGATCCATTTTCACACGATGACAAACTATTTTATTTTTTGTCTCTATGTATTTTATTCGGGATAAAGTTTTTACAATTTTTCTAATGTACTCATTTCTCATTATGTCTGTCCTATAATGTTAATGGCTCATCTTAAGTCTATCATCTGGCACAATGTGATTTTCACATTAAGGAAGTCTTTCATCTGGCACAATGTGATTTTCACATTAAGGAAGTCTTTCATCTGGCACAATGTGATTTTCACATTAAGGAAGTCTTTCACCTGGCACAATGTGATTTTCACATTAAGGAAGTCTTTCACCTGGCACAATGTGATTTTCACATTAAGGAAGTCTTTCACCTGGCACAATGTGATTTTCACATTAAGGAAGTCTTTCATCTGGCACAATGTGATTTTTACATTAAGGAAGTCTTTCATCTGGCACAATGTGATTTTCACATTAAGGAAGTCTTTCACCTGGCACAATATGATTTTCACATTAGGGAAGTCTTTCATCTGGCACAATGTGATTTTCACATTAAGGAAATCTTTCATCTAGCACAATGTGATTTTCACATTAAGGAAACTGGTACAGACATCAACACTTTGGCATAGGCTTTCTCATGTTGGCTCCATGCTCCTTAAGAGTGTAAAAGGAGTTGATGATGATGATGAAGAGTGAAACAGAAACTGTCACTCAAATCTAAATAATGTCTAAATTCATAAAGAATCAAAAACATCACTTACCCAGGATATGGATTAGGCACATTGAAGCGACGACAGAGCAGTTTATCAGGATGCCATTCAAACTCTTCTCTTGTCAGTTTTCCAAACATCTTCATCTCTGCAGCCTTCGCCTGGTCACTCTTCTCACTCTGGATGGTGTAGCATTAGCATCATAAATGTTAGGAGATGATACCGCAATATTAAGTTAAAGATCAAGTCAATCAGTAAATTACCCCCTATCACTAAGTAAAAAAATTACATTTTATTTATACATGTTCTGAGAGTCACTGTCAAATCTGTTTTCTATTTTTTAATAAGAAGCATGGGTCTCGCCACTGTGTGTGGCCCCACTGCAGGACGCTTACAACAAAGTAATTTGTGTGCTCTTTCAGTCCTGGTTTCTGTAGCTATTTGCATGATCATGTTACCAACCCCATGCAGATCCTCACTTTAGTCAATACCTGCCAAGATGGCATCAATGGTCCCTGAGAACCAAATAAAAGGGGGGGGGGGGTGGGTATATTCATAGCCTCTGGTTTCACCCTTTCTCATGACTTTCACTGAATAAAACTGTCTCAAATGTCTACAGACAGCACATATAGCACAATTTAAGAATGGCGATTATGATATCCACATTAAACACAATCTCAATGTATTGTTTTTAGCTCCTTCTGCTTCAGGAGAGCCTTATAGCAAACATGATACCTCTCTTTCCTTGGAGATTCTTAGGGCCACCTAGTTATGCTCATCTGGTTATAATCAGGTTAATCATGTCTGCACTTTATAAGACATAAAACAGCTCATAAACCAGAGGCTTTCTGAATTTCATCTAATCTAAACCATTCGTACTGATACCACTGCATGCTCTGATCTTGCTTTCAGAGGTAACCCTTGTTTCCCTGAGTCTGGCCAACAATCTTCATTCACAAACACATGAAGACTATTAAAATTGAAGTCTGCCACCAGGCCCTTGAGAAGTTATTAGCATTTTGTCATCTCTTGAATAAAAAAATATGTACAGTCACAAAAACTTCAACTTGATCTCCTCTGGCATGAAAGACAGATACTTCTACTTAACTGAGTTCAAAACTTAGCGGGGACAGACTAATTAGCTCAACGTCTGAAAATTCTAGTTAAAAAAACCCTACTTAACTGAGTTCAAAACTTAGCGGGGACAGACTAATTAGCTCAACGTCTGAAAATTCTAGTTAACAAAACCCTACTTAACTGAGTTCAAAACTTAGTGGGGACAGACTAATTAGCTCAATGTCTGAAAATTCTAGTTAACAAAACCCTACTTAACTGAGTTCAAAACTTAGCGGGGACAGACTAATTAGCTCAACGTCTGAAAATTCTAGTTAACAAAACCCTACTTAACTGAGTTCAAAACTTAGCGGGGACAGACTAATTAGCTCAACTTCTGAAAATTCTAGTTAACAAAACCCTACTTAACTGAGTTCAAAACTTAGCGGGAACAGACTAATTAGCTCAACGTCTGAAAATTCTAGTTAACAAAACCCTACTTAACTGAGTTCAAAACTTAGCGGGGACAGACTAATTAGCTCAACTTCTGAAAATTCTAGTTAACAAAACCCTACTTAACCAGATTTTTTTTAAAAAGGCAAAGATAAATAACTGACTGAGACTGTAAGAGTTGCTTCAAGTTATTTAAAATCAAAGTACGCAAGTTCTTGTTAGTCAACTCTACACTGTATTTGTAATAATCAACAATATTTCCCAAATTCACACTCAAAGTACACAAGTTCTAGTTAGTCAACTCTACACTGTATTTGTAATAATCAACAATATTTCCCAAATTCACACTCAAAGTACACAAGTTCTAGTTAGTCAACTCTACACTGTATTTGTAATAATCAACAATATTTCCCAAATTCACACTCAAAGTACACAAGTTCTAGTTAGTCAACTCTACACTGTATTTGTAATAATCAACAATATTTCCCAAATTCACACTCAAAGTACACAAGTTCTAGTTAGTCAACTCTACACTGTATTTGTAATAATCAACAATATTTCCCAAATTCACACTCAAAGTACACAAGTTCTAGTTAGTCAACTCTACACTGTATTTGTAATAATCAACAATATTTCCCCAAATTCACACTCAAAGTACACAAGTTCTAGTTAGTCAACTCTACACTGTATTTGTAATAATCAACAATATTTCCCAAATTCACACTCAAAGTACACAAGTTCTAGTTAGTCAACTCTACACTGTATTTGTAAATAATCAACAATATTTCCCAAATTCACACTCAAAGTACACAAGTTCTAGTTAGTCAACTCTACACTGTATTTGTAATAATCAACAATATTTCCCAAATTCACACTCAAAGTACACAAGTTCTAGTTAGTCAACTCTACACTGTATTTGTAATAATCAACAATATTTCCCAAATTCACACTCAAAGTTCACAAGTTCTAGTTAGTCAACTCTACACTGTATTTGTAATAATCAACAATATTTCCCAAATTCACACTCAAAGTACACAAGTTCTAGTTAGTCAACTCTACACTATATTTGTAATAATCAACAATATTTCACAAATTCACACTCAAAGTACACAAGTTCTAGTTAGTCAACTCTACACTGTATTTGTAATAATCAACAATATTTCCCAAATTCACACTCAAAGTTCACAAGTTCTTGTATATTTCACAAGAAACCTCTCACACTTTTCCAAATACCAGGGTTACTAACACATATTACTTCTATTCTTACTTCAGCATCCAATGGAACTGCAATGCTTTCATCATCAATCATGGCTCCCCTCACAAACCGTGATGACATCAGTGCAGACATGGGACGGTAAATCTTTGCTGCTTTAGAAAATTCCTCTCTTTCTCTGGATTTTTCCCACTCTGTCAAACGACTGCTATCAACACTGGAATAAGGATCTAGGAAATATACATTTAAAATGATCTTTCAGTCTCCAACACATCAGCATCACCAAAACAAATGTCAATACCATCAATGCATCAGCCCCGCCAATTATTCAGAATCATCAGCATCATCAATCCATTACAATCATCAATACATCAACATCACCAATGCATCAGAATCACCAATATATCCACATCACCAACATAGCATCATCAATCAATACATCAGCACCACCAATAAATCAGCACAACCAATTCATCTGAATCATCAATACATGAACATCACCAATACATCTATATCACCAAAACAGCATCATTAATCAATACATCGGCATCACCTATACATCAGCATAATCAATCAGTACATCAGCATCATCAATCAATACATCAGCATCATACATCAGCATCATCAACCAGCACCATCAATCAATACATCATCAATCAGCACATCAGCATCATCAATCAATACATCAGCACCATCAATCAGTATATCAGCACCATCAATCAATACATCAGCATCATCAATCAATACATCAGCATCATCAATCAATATATCAGCATCATCAATCAATATATCAGCATCATCAATCAATATTTCCACATCATCAATCCATTAGCATCATCAATACATCAGCATCATCAATACATCAACATCACCAATACATCCATATCATGAACACAGCATCATCAATCAATACATCAGCATCAGCAATCAATACATCAGCATCATCAATCAATACATAAACAATCAAGACATCAACATCATCAATCAATACATCAACAATCAATACATCAACATCATAAAACAGCATCATCATGACAACTAATTAAAGGAGTAAGCAAATCTGAAACATAACGGCCAGAGGTGAGTAAGGTAGTGCAAAATAGAAATCAGTGTACAGTAACTATAGTTCCACATCCAACAAATGGACTGATGATGGGATAGAAGTACAACGAATGCACTTACCACTGCCCCCATGTTTCACGGATGTCAAGTAGGTGTCATATCTTGTTTGCTTTGCTGGATCCTTCCTGAAAGGCTGAAAGTTTAGGCCTCCCTGAAACAGTGGTGCTTTATCAGACTGAGCTGTGCCCTTTAACCTTTCATCCACTTCCTGTGTTGGCTTGACCAAGGTCACTTCTGCAGGCTTGAACTTTGCCAAGAATGTGTTAGTGAGGCCAGCTGAATCAGACTGACTACTTGTGTGCAGGGTTGGTGACCTTGCAGTCTTAAAATATTTAAAAATAGAAAGCATAGATTCATTTCAATGGAACCAGAACAGAGTCAAATCACAAAATAACACAAAATTACTTTTGTATATGAGTATGTTACATCATTATAGTAGTGACTAACACTGGAGTTCCTACTGATTACAAAATGAAACAATTAAATTGTCACACTTCTGATCACAAGTTTGTCAGTTCATCACCTGATCACAAGTTTGTCAAGTCATCACCTGATCTCAAGTTTGTCAAGTCATCACCTGATCACAAGTTTGTCAAGTCATCACCTGATCACAAGTTTGTCAAGTCATCACCTGATCTCAAGTTTGTCAAGTCATCACCTGATCACAAGTTTGTCAAGTCATCACCTGATCCCAAGTTTGTCAAGTCATCACCTGATCATAAATTTGTCAAATCATCACCTGATCTCAAGTTTGTCAAGTCATCACCTGATCACAAGTTTGTCAAGTCATCACCTGATCACAAGTTTGTCAAGTCATCACCTGATCACAAGTTTGTCAAGTCATCACCTGATAAATGTCAACAATAGTTTATTCATCCTCATCACTTGTCTTTCAGCTCCCCAAGGAGCACAGGCCTTCATACAAAGTCCTCTTGTATCGAGTGTCAAAGTCCTCTTGTATCGAGTGTCAAAGTCCTCTTGTATTGAGTGTCAAAGTCATCTTGTATCGAGTGTCAAAGTTCTCTTGTATTGAGTGTCAAAGTCCTCTTATATCAAATGTCAAAGTCCTCTTGTATCAAGTGTCAAAGTCCTCTTGTATCGAGTGTCAAAGTTCTCTTGTATCAAGTGTCAAAGTCCTCTTGTATCGAGTGTCAAAGTCCTCTTGTATTGAGTGTCAAAGTCCTCTTGTATTGAGTGTCAAAGTCCTCTTGTATTGAGTGTCAAAGTCCTCTTGTATTGAGTGTCAAAGTCCTCTTGTATCAAGTGTCAAAGTTCTCTTGTATTGAGTGTCAAAGTTCTCTTGTATTGAGTGTCAAAGTCCTCTTGTATCAAGTGTCAAAGTCCTCTTGTATCAAGTGTCAAAGTCCTCTTGTATTGAGTGTCAAAGTCCTCTTGTATTGAGTGTCAAAGTCCTCTTGTATCGAGTGTCAAAGTCCTCTTGTATTGAGTGTCAAAGTCCTCTTCTATCAAGTGTCAAAGTCCTCTTGAATCGAGTGTCAAAGTTCTCTTGTATTGAGTGTCAAAGTCCTCTTGTATCAAGTGTCAAAGTCCTCTTGTATCAAGTGTCAAAGTCCTCTTGTATTGAGTGTCAAAGTCCTCTTGTATTGAGTGTCAAAGTCCTCTTGTATCGAGTGTCAAAGTCCTCTTGTATTGAGTGTCAAAGTCCTCTTCTATCAAGTGTCAAAGTCCTCTTGAATCGAGTGTCAAAGTTCTCTTGTATTGAGTGTCAAAGTCCTCTTGTATCGAGTGTCAAAGTCCTCTTGTATCGAGTGTCAAAGTCCTCTTGTATCAAGTGTCAAAGTCCTCTTGTATCAAGTGTCAAAGTCCTCTTGTATTGAGTGTCAAAATTCTCTTGTATTGAGTGTCAAAGTCCTCTTGTATTGAGTGTCAAAGTTCTCTTGTATTGAGTGTCAAAGTCCTCTTGTATCGAGTGTCAAAGTCCTCTTGTATTGAGTGTCAAAGTCCTCTTGTATTGAGTGTCAAAGTCCTCTTGTATCAAGTGTCAAAGTCCTCTTGTATTGAGTGTCAAAGTCCTCTTGTATCAAGTGTCACTAGCTCCAGGTCTCTCTGTGTCTTCCTCATCCCTGTCTCCAGTTCTACGCTCCATGTGTTTTTAAGTCTCTCTCTACCTCTCTGTTACCATGGGGATTCCAGAACAAGGACAGTCTTGTAATGCTATCAACATGTTTCCTAAATGTGTATGTCCTATCTACTGCCAGCATCCTGATCCCATCTCTTGTTCCACTTGGGACTTGTCTGGTTCTTGTCATCTCTTGTTCCACTTGGGACTTGTCTGGTTCTTGTCATCAGTTCTACACTGATAATCTTGAGGTACCATCTCAATCCTTCTGTTTTAAGCTCCCACCCATTTAAGAAAGACTGCAGTGTTTTTATTTGGTGGGTTTTGTTGTTCTCCATGTTTCACAGCCATACAACAGAAATGATTTGACAACTGAACAAAAGATTTGGATTTTTGTGCAAGACTTGATTTCTGCTGATCTTCATATATTTCTCAATGCAATGACAGCTCCTCTTGTCTTATATATTCTTATTTTGGCATCATTAATAAATTATTAGTCAATGAAATAAAAAACAGTTTAAAATGACCAGACCCATTATGTTGACACTGGCATCTAAAACTTTGACCTCCTAATGCAACAATCAAACTAATAAATGTTCTTACTTCTAATCTCGCCCAAGACAGCCTTTAGGATAACATGGCACTCTCTGGCTAATCTCTACACCCCAGGGTAGAACATGGAACAACTAAGTGAAGTGACGTGACTTCAAATCTCAGTTTTTAATGAATGATCTAAAGATTCTGTAAAACAGGTTACTAGTGACTAAAGAAAAGTTTAGTTTTGTCCAGTCTAGATGCAGACGGCCTCTGAGGAGGTAAAGAAAGACTAGGACTAAATGATCCGTCAGATATATTGTCAGGGGCAACCAAACTGAAGTCATGTGTGGGGTTGGCATCGTCATCATGCAGAACAAACTGGTACAGAAATCACCACTGTAGGAGCATGTGCTATGACACTGATGGCTCCATGCACCATCACAAGTCAAACTACACAAGTTTACAATGAAAAAACTCACCGTGTCAGAAGTGAAACAAAAGTTTACAATGAAAAAACTCACCGTGTCAGAAGTGAAACAAAAGTTTACAATGAAAAGACTCACCGTGTCAGAAGTGAAACAAAAGTTTACAATGAAAAGACTCACCGTGTCAGAAGTGAAACAAAAGTTTACAATGAAAAAACTCACCGTGTCAGAAGTGAAACAAAAGTTTACAATGAAAAAACTCACCGTGTCAGAAGTGAAACAAAAGTTTACAATGAAAAGACTCACCGTGTCAGAAGTGAAACAAAAGTTTACAATGAAAAGACTCACCGTGTCAGAAGTGAAACAAAAGTTTACAATGAAAAAACTCACCGTGTCAGAAGTGAAACAAAAGTTTACAATGAAAAGACTCACCGTGTCAGAAGTGAAACAAAAGTTTACAATGAAAAGACTCACCGTGTCAGAAGTGAAACAAAAGTTTACAATGAAAAAACTCACCGTGTCAGAAGTGAAACAAAAAATTACAATGAAAAGACTCACCAGTGTCAGAAGTGAAACAAAAGTTTACAATGAAAAGACTCAGACTCAATCACCGTGTCAGAAGTGAAACAAAAGTTTACAATGAAAAGACTCACCGTGTCAGAAGTGAAACAAAAGTTTCAGAAGTGAAACAAAAGTTTACAATGAAAAGACTCACCGTGTCAGAAGTGAAACAAAAGTTTACAATGAAAAGACTCACCGTGTCAGAAGTGAAACAAAAAAGTTTGTCAAAGTGAAACAAAAGTTTACAATGAAAAAACTCACCATGTCAGAAGTGAAACAAAAGTTTACAATGAAAAGACTCACCTTGTCAGAAGTGAAACAAAAGTTTACAATGAAAAGACTCACCGTGTCAGAAGTGAAACAAAAGTTTACAATGAAAAAACTCACCGTGTCAGAAGTGAAACAAAAGTTTACAATGAAAAGACTCACCGTGTCAGAAGTGAAACAAAAGTTTACAATGAAAAAACTCACCGTGTCAGAAGTGAAACAAAAGTTTACAATGAAAAGACTCACCGTGTCAGAAGTGAAACAAAAGTATACAATGAAAAGACTCACCGTGTCAGAAGTGAAAAAAAAAGGTACAATGAAAAAAACTCACCATGTCAGAAGTGAAACAAAAGTTTACAATGAAAAAACTCACCGTGTCAGAAGTGAAACAAAAGTTTACAATGAAAAAACTCACCGTGTCAGAAGTGAAACAAAAGTTTACAATGAAAAGACTCACCGTGTCAGAAGTGAAACAAAAGTTTACAATGAAAAAACTCACCGTGTCAGAAGTGAAACAAAAGTTTACAATGAAAAAACTCACCGTGTCAGAAGTGAAACAAAAGTTTACAATGAAAAGACTCACCGTGTCAGAAGTGAAACAAAAGTTTACAATGAAAAAACTCACCGTGTCAGAAGTGAAACAAAAGTTTACAATGAAAAAACTCACCGTGTCAGAAGTGAAACAAAAGTTTACAATGAAAAGACTCACCGTGTCAGAAGTGAAACAAAAGTTTACAATGAAAAGACTCACCGTGTCAGAAGTGAAACAAAAGTTTACAATGAAAAGACTCACCGTGTCAGAAGTGAAACAAAAGTTTACAATGAAAAAACTCACCGTGTCAGAAGTGAAACAAAAGTTTACAATGAAAAGACTCACCGTGTCAGAAGTGAAACAAAAGTTTACAATGAAAAGACTCACCGTGTCAGAAGTGAAACAAAAGTTTACAATGAAAAAACTCACCGTGTCAGAAGTGAAACAAAAGTTTACAATGAAAAAACTCACCGTGTCAGAAGTGAAACAAAAGTTTACAATGAAAAGACTCACCGTGTCAGAAGTGAAACAAAAGTTTACAATGAAAAGACTCACCGTGTCAGAAGTGAAACAAAAGTTTACAATGAAAAGACTCACCGTGTCAGAAGTGAAACAAAAGTTTACAATGAAAAGACTCAACGTGTCAGAAGTGAAACAAAAGTTTACAATGAAAAAACTCACCGTGTCAGAAGTGAAACAAAAGTTTACAATGAAAAGACTCACCTTGTCAGAAGTGAAACAAAAGTTTACAATGAAAAAACTCACCATGTCAGAAGTGAAACAAAAGTTTACAATGAAAAGACTCACCTTGTCAGAAGTGAAACAAAAGTTTACAATGAAAAGACTCACCGTGTCAGAAGTGAAACAAAAGTTTACAATGAAAAGACTCACCGTGTCAGAAGTGAAACAAAAGTTTACAATGAAAAGACTCACCGTGTCAGAAGTGAAACAAAAGTTTACAATGAAAAGACTCACCGTGTCAGAAGTGAAAAAAAAGGTACAATGAAAAAACTCACCGTGTCAGAAGTGAAACAAAAGTTTACAATGAAAAGACTCACCGTGTCAGAAGTGAAACAAAAGTTTACAATGAAAAAACTCACCGTGTCAGAAGTGAAACAAAAGTTTACAATGAAAAAACTCACCGTGTCAGAAGTGAAACAAAAGTTTACAATGAAAAAACTCACCGTGTCAGAAGTGAAACAAAAGTTTACAATGAAAAAAAAGGTACAATGAAAAAACTCACCATGTCAGAAGTGAAACAAAAGTTTACAATGAAAAAACTCACCGTGTCAGAAGTGAAACAAAAGTTTACAATGAAAAAAACTCACCGTGTCAGAAGTGAAACAAAAGTTTACAATGAAAAAACTCACCGTGTCAGAAGTGAAACAAAAGTTTACAATGAAAAAACTCACCATGTCAGAAGTGAAACAAAAGTTTACAATGAAAAAACTCACCGTGTCAGAAGTGAAACAAAAGTTTACAATGAAAAAACTCACCGTGTCAGAAGTGAAACAAAAGTTTACAATGAAAAGACTCACCGTGTCAGAAGTGAAACAAAAGTTTACAATGAAAAGACTCACCGTGTCAGAAGTGAAACAAAAGTTTACAATGAAAAAAACTCACCGTGTCAGAAGTGAAACAAAAGTTTACAATGAAAAAACTCACCGTGTCAGAAGTGAAACAAAAGTTTACAATGAAAAAACTCACCGTGTCAGAAGAGAAACAAAAGTTTACAATGAAAAGACTCACTGTGTCAGAAGTGAAACAAAAGTTTACAATGAAAAGACTCACCGTGTCAGAAGTGAAAAAAAAGGTACAATGAAACAACTCACCGTGTCAGCTGGACTATCCTGTGCTGGCTGGAATCGACTGGCCAAGATAGAACTGGCTTTGCTAGTTAGGGACTGCGTCATTGCTATTGCCTGCTTTGTGGCTTCAATTCTGTTCTTGTCTTCTTTGGGAACGAGGTCGAACACAGAGCCTGAAGAGAGGTGAGAAGATGCATTACCATTCCAATAGTTGTACTAGTCAGTATAAGGACTGTATTGAGAGATAAGGTAAGAACAAGGCCACTGTTTCCACCAGGTATGTTGAGTAAGGAGGTTGTGATGCTGCTAGCAACCTCATCATGTGGAAAAAAAAGCTGTTACAGAGCCAACCACTGTAAAAGTACATGAACTACTCTGGTATACGTTTCGGGCCTGGTGACCAACTACAGTAGTTACCCATGCTGCATTAATGATCAAACATTCATTCGCTCACAAACCATATGAATTAAGGTAGGATACATGAACAAAGTTTTGAAATGTTGAATGCTTGAAGCACTGCCGTATACACATGCCCTCTGAACTTTCTGGAAGTCTCTAGAAAAGACAGAAAGAATAGGACTACTGTTCCCTCAGTCTGTTCCCTCGTGGTGTAAGAGGCAAGTGATATGAAGTTCAGCATGGGACTAGCAAACTCAACATGTAAAATAAATTGCTACAGAAAATGTGTCTACAACAGAAGCTGTGACATAGAAGCTGTGACACAGAAGCTGTGACATAGACTTCCTGTAGTGGTGATCCGTTGCTCCAGGTGGAGCCACATAAGAAACAAATGACAGAAAACCCTGGGCTTAAAGTCACTACAAATTACAAGAGACTGGTGAAAATGTCTGAAAAATAACAACTACACATTACTTCAAAGAAGTTTATATTTAAAGTTAAAAATTACTGCATATGCCACAGTGTCAAATTTGCTGTATGTACTCAAATAAAACACTGCCTGGAGTGACATTCCACTGCGTGGTCTGACTAATTTAAGATACAACTGCTCAGATTGACGCTAACTTAACATACCGCAGTCCAGTCTGGCATTAACTATGCAAACAACTCTCTAGTCTGGCACTAACTTTACATACCAATGTCCAGTCTGGCACTACCTTAACGTACCAATGTCCAGTCTGGCCCACACTTAACATACCAATGTCCAGTCCGGCACTACCTTAACATACCAATGTCCAGTCCGGCACTACCTTAACATACCAATGTCCAGTCCGGCACTACCTTAACATACCAATGTCCAGTCTGGCACACACTTAACATACCACTATCTAGTCTTAATTGGTATTATCTTAACATACCGTTGTCTAGTCTGATATTAACTTAATACACCACTGTCTAGTCTGAAACTAACTTAATATACCATTGTCTAGTCTGACACTAAACCGGTAATAGTGAGTCTGACAGTAATGTACGATACCGAATGGTTCCGGGAGGATCTGACACTAATTATGATCAATGTCCTAATGTGACACAAACTTTAATAATTACCATTGTCTAGTCTGATAGGGGCCTTAAATTAAGACATTGTCTAGTTTGACATTAAGTTAAGTTTACCATTTGGTCTAAGTCTGACACTAACATATACCTTATGGGCGCTCGTTATAGTCAGTATTTATGAAAATTTAACAAAAACTTGTCCTAGGTAATATTTTTGAAAAAAAAAAGTCTTTTGTGTTCGTGGTTCTTTAATTATTTAGTTACCTGTGGTCTAGTTGCAAGTACCGGAGGGGTAGAGGGAGGGGGGAGGAGAGTCTTGGGAGTGGATGTCTGTTTGGTTGAGTTAATGAGTGGGGGTATGGTTGTGTAATGGGGGGGAGAGGTTGTGGGTAAAAACCCGTAGGGCCCATTTGTGATTCTTATGTATCTTTTTAGGCGCAGGTACTTCGCGGGCCTTGATGTAATTTGCCAAGATAACCGCTAGGTGAGCGGCAAACTATTGGGCGGTGTACTTATGTGACTGTATCGGAGTGGGGATTCTTACAATCAATGTTTTATGAGGTTTTCGAGCATCTGGTTATCCTCGTTTTAATTCCAAAATGGTATATTATGGATCAAATATTGGGGTATAGTTTTATGAAATTTCGGCGGTTGACCCCCACTGGCCATGTTTAATTGTGGTACTGGATTGGCGGGTTCGGTTGATTGGCGTAGCGTGTTAAGATTGGGTCCGGAAGGGGTATAGTTCTCCTGCATGCGATCCGTATCCTGGGAGTGGAGTCAGGTCGCTACTGAGCTGTTTATGTGTCCGGCACGATGTGTGAGGGGTTGGGTGTGATTATGGAAAATGGTGCCGGGGGATAGTTGGGTGACCTGAGCTAGGGGTGGGGTTTATTTGGTTTAAGTGGGGGGGGAGGTGGGGCCGTGGCAGAGGGTTCGGTATTTCCCACCGGGGAGATGGGGGTAAAAGTTTTGTGTCGCACTGGGTACTGGATAGGGGGTATACTAGGGTGCGGGTGTTAGCTTGGGGGGTGGTGTATGATAATCCTGCAGTTTCATTGACTTTGCAACCACCCCCGGCTTAGTTGGGGTGTGTGTTGTATAGGGGTTGAGTCGGGGTGTACCAGGTTTGGGTGATTGGTGTGGAGGGGGATGTAATGGTTTTTAGTATTGGCAATAGTTTAGGGATGGGTTTTTCTAAGTTAGGGTTGGCATACAACCTGGTTTGTGTAGGTGTTGTGTGCGTTGTGGAGGCGTGGGGTCGTGTGTTTTTTTTCTTCTTTATTTCTAGAGAAGACGTGGCCCAATGTGGCTGGTGTTTCTCTATGTGTCTCTATGATTGTTACTTGGAATGCACTATTGGTTGTAGAGGTACTCTCCTTCAAGGTAGAGACTTGTGAAGATGTAAGGTCAAGAGGTGAGGTCGGGGGTTATCTTGGTGGTAAACACCTTAGATTTTTTATAACATTTTTTAGATGTTGCCACGTGGACTTGGGGGTATCTAGATTTTGTCTACTTTTATTAAGATTTTTCTTTTTAGTTCAAGGTTTGAAAATATCCCCCTAAAGTTCTTATACATGATTTTTTTTACGGTGCTGTATGATTTGCGCGTCACTCTACATGGTTAATTTGCATTACTTTGGATTTAACAACCACTGGCGACACTGGCGGTGGGCACCAATGGGGGTAAATGATGGTACTGCTACGGGTAGCACGATGTATGTTTAATTCGGGTTTTGGGGGGGGGGGTTTGGTCAGGGGTGGGAGTGGGCTTTGTAATGGGATTATTTGGGCACCGGGGGGGGATTGATTTGTCTCTTGAGGGTGGGAAGTGTGGATTCTTATGTGGGGGGGGGAGGCACTGGGAGTATCAATCTAGATATACTTATGGTGGGGGTGGGGTGGTTGGGGACGAGGGTTGTTGTTAATGCGGGAAGAGGGGAGGAAGGAGGGGATCTGGAGGCCTAGCGGGCCAAAGTGGCTGTAAGGTTGGATTATTTTTAGGCAAGCGGCTATCTGGAGTACAAGAGGTGATAGATTTGTAGTTTGGTGGTACACGGGATGATGCATCAATAGGGGTATGGGGGTGAGGTATGTGGTTTTATTTTAGTGGATTGGGATGTATTGGGGGGTCTCTTTAGTGGGTGTGGGGGAATTTTTTATGGGATTGAAGTTTTGGTTGTATGGTTGAGGGTGGTTTTAGGCAATGAGAAGGGCATGGATGGCTTAGGAGTGGGGGGGGGGGGGGGGGGGGGGGGGGGGGGGGGGGGGGGGGGGGGGGGGGGGGGGGGGGGGGGGGGGGGGGGGGGGGGGGGGGGGGGGGGGGGGGGGGGGTGGGGGGGGGGGGGGGGGGGGGGGGGGGGGGGGGGGGGGGGGGGGGGGGGGGGGGGGGGGTGGGGGGGGGGGGGGGGGGGGGGTGGGGGTTTTGGGGGGGGGGGGGGGGGGGGGGGGGGGGGGGGGGGGGGGTGGGGGGGGGGGGGGGGGGGGGGGGGGGGGGGGGAGGGGGGGGGGGGGGGGGGGGGGGGGGGCCGTTGCGGGGGGGGTGGGGGGGGGGGTGGCGGGGGGGGGGGTGGGTGGGGGGGGGGGGGGTGGGGGGGGGGGGGTGGGGGGGGGGCGGGTTTGGGGGGGCGGGGTTGGGGGGGGGGGGGTGTGGGGGGTGGGGTGGGGGTTGGGGGGGGGGGGGGGGGGGGGGGTGGGGGGGGGGGGGGGGGGGGGGGGGGGGGGGGGGGGGGGGTGGGGGGGGGGGGGGGGGGGGTGGGGGGGGGGGGGGGGGGGGGGGGGTGGGGGGGGGGGGGGGGGGGGGGGGGGGGGGGGGGGGGGGGGGGGTGGGGGGGGGGGGGGGGGGGGGGGGGGGGGGGGGGGGGGGGGGGGGGGGGGGGGGGGGGGGGGGGGGGGGGGGGGGGGGGGGGGGGGGGGGGGGGGGGGGGGGGGGGGGGGGGGGGGGGGGGGGGGGGGGGGGGGGGGGGGGGGGGGGGGGGGGGGGGGGGGGGGGGGGGGGGGGGGGGGGGGGGGGGGGGGGGGGGGGGGGGGGGGGGGGGGGGGGGGTGGGGGGGGGGGGGGGGGGGGGGGGGGGGGGGGGGGGGGGGGGGGGGGGGGGGGGGGGGGGGGGGGGGGGGGGGGGGGGGGGGGGGGGGGGGGGGGGGGGGGGGGGGGGGGGGGGGGGGGGGGGGGGGGGGGGGGGGGGGGGGGGGGGGGGGGGGGGGGGGGGGGGGAGGGGGGGGGGGGGGGGGGGGGGGGGGGGGGGGGGGGGGGGGGGGGGGGGGGGGGGGGGGGGGGGGGGGGAGGGGGAGGGGGGGGGGGGTGGGGGGGGGGGGGGGGGGGGTGGGGTGGTGTGCGGGGGTGAGGGGGGGGAGGGGGGGGGTGGGGTGGGGGAGGTGGTGGGGGGGGTGGAGGGGGGGGTAGGGGGGGGCGGGGGGAGGGGGGGGGGGGGGGGAGGGGGGGGGGGGGGGGGGGGGGGGGGGGGGGGGGGGGGGGGGGGTGGGGGGGGGGGGGGGGTGGGGGGGGGGGGGGGGGGGTGTGGGGGGGGGGGGGGGGGGGGGGGGGGGGAGGGGGTGGGGGGGGGGGGGGGGGGGGGGGGGGGGGGCGGGGGGGGAGCGGGGGGGGGTGGTGGGAGGCGGGGGGGGGGGGGTGGGGGGGGTGGGGGGGGGGGTGGGGGGGGTGGGGGGGGAGGTGGGGGTGGGGCGGGGGGGATTTAACCCGGGTGTTGGGGTTTGGGTGGGGGTTGGGGGGGGGGGGTTGGGGTGCTGGGGGGGTTTTTGACGATTAGCGTGGTGGAGGGGTTGGTTTTTGGGAGTGGGTGGGATTTAGGTGGGGTTTTTTAGGGTTATGGGGTGGGGGGGCCAAGAATGCCCTGGTGGGCCAGGGGGGTTCGTGTATTTTTTGGGGGGGGGGGTATGGTTGGAGATTTTCTTTTTGTTTTTTTAAAATACCACATTTTTTGTTTTTTTTTATTTAGTGTTTTTTTTTTTCCTTTTTTTATAAGTTATATTTTTTAGGTTTTTTTTTTGTTAGTGCGTTTTTTTTTTCTTTTTTCTTTTTGGGTTGGTTTTGGAGGGGGGTTTACATTTTCGTTTTTTATTTTTTTATGGTGAAGTTTTGTTTTTGAGAGTTTTTTTTTTTTTTTTAGTACTTTTTTTCTTACTTTAAATTTCTTTTTTTCTTAATTTTATTTTTATTTTGTTTTTTTTTTTGGGTATTTTTTTTGTTAATTATTTTAGTCGTGTGTCTTTTTAATCATTTTTTTTTTTTTTTTTTATTACACAATTTTTTTTGCGCCGATTTTTTATTACAATAGGGGTTTTTTTGGGGGGATGTTTTTTTTTTTAAATGTTTTATAGAGTTTTTTTTTCTGAATGTTATGCAAGGGACCCTAGTAACAATGTTTTAGTCTGTATTCCGGTGTTTAGAATTTAATGGGTATTTTTTTTTTTTTATGTGGGGGGGGGGGGGGGGTAGGGGTGCAATGTTATTGGCAAAAATTTTACGGGATTGGTGGGGCATAAACCAAATATTGATTGTTCATCCCTTCGTGCCGCTTTCGTATACTTAGAAAGGCGTGTTATTTCTCCCCGCCTCTGACTACCTTGACACACAAGGAGATAAGGTGTATAAATACGACCACAGACACCACTATACAGACAACATAGAGTAAGTATAGTAAAGAGTAGAAGCTGATCCAGTGTACAGTAAATATATATATTTATTTACAAAAAATCAAGCATAAAAAATGTCATCATACAGAAACTACAAAAATAGCGTGCACTGTTGCACGCCCTGGAAAAACCAAAGTAACAATTAAATTGAGAGACACGAGAGACAAAAAAAAACCCCGAATCACATTCACTCTTTCTGTCACCCTGCTGAGGAACAATAAAAATGGTTAGTGATTAAAAACAAATCTAATTTGGTGGGGCTGTCAACTTTAGCCTCCACTCTCTACCACTAATAAGATTACTACTGTCTCAGTTCGGTTGACTCTTCCTCAATGAAATGTCTACACAGCTTTCCACTTGTTAGGCGATATGCGCCGATAACTACACCACTGAAACTGCTAAAATAATAGACTTGGCTTTAGCTGATGGCTCAGGGTCTATCTGTCAAATGAATACTGAACAGACCCTAATGGTCCTGTCTATTTTTCTCCCTCCTTCTCTCTATCTCTCTCTCTTGGTCTCAGTGTCTCTCCAACACTCGAGGACTGATGATGCGGCGTCTCCGCTACTCTCTTCTCTCGTTACTATCAGGACCCAGGGATGTTAACCCTCTCCCCTGCTCCTGAATGCGGTGCTTGATTTACTGCCAAAATCTTCTCTGCCGTTGAATAACTTCCCTCTTTTAACCCGCTCCAGAGTTAGAGGAAAACAAGGCCTTGATTTCTGGCTGTACGAAATTGAAACCGGTCTCGCTGCCACGTGTCGTTGCTGGAGACTATAATAGCGATGAGCTCGGGCGGTATGATAAATAACCCCCGTTCCCGCTCCTCACTGGAAAAAGACCATAGGTTAATTTTCTGTTGCTTCTGACGATAACTCGAGTCCACTGACTACTGAGGTATGTCCTTGCGCCGTGGGTAAATTGGTATTCCCAATTTACGCTCCCCCACTGATTCGCCGAGACTCGCTGAAATTAAAAGAAACAGCGTCTAATGTACACCCTCTCTAAAATCGCTTATCTCTAACATATACGATACATAAAATAATTCTATACACGTGTCACTTCAATCTCACTCCTTCTTCTATTCCCCTTCTCTCGTTCTTCACACAATACATGAAATACTACTATCCCACGTGGCACTAAAATCACACTTATCCTCCCCTTCTCTCGTTCTGAACACCAATACATAAATTATTCCGACCCACTTGTCTCTTCCTGCCATCAATGGTACCTATACCTTGTAGCGGTATGGCAGCTTGTGTACCCTGACAATCCCCAGAGCTATGCCAGTGGGAGTTTTACTCCTGGTAGGTTCAACCAGGCTGGACTGGTCTGCGTGGGTAGGGGTCAGACAAAAGCTGGTACCCTGGTCCTCCAGGTTGGGGGTTTTAGCACAGGGCCGACACCCCTGTCTGTGTAAAAAATCACACACGTTACGGAAACAGCAATAAATGGAAATACTTTGATGTGGGACGGACATCCGGAGTCTCAGGCTCGTATGACTGACAGTGGTGAAAGCCGAAAGGAAGCCACTGGCAAGAAAACGGATGCCCAGACCGCAAAACACGAAACCAGAATTGGTTTTTGGAATGTCAGAACTATGAACGAGGCAGGAAAGCTGAGACAGATTACAGCAGAGATGAGGAACTACAAACTACATATCCTGGGAATAAGCGAGAGCAGATGGACAGGGATGGGGAGAATAAAAACAGCTACAGGGGAAACAGTACTTTATTCTGGTAGAGAGGACGGTCAGCACAACGAAGGTGTAGCCATTATCCTTAAGAAAGGAATGGAAAGGTCTCTACTGGAATGGAAACCCATTAACAACAGACTAATAAGAGCAAGACTGAGAGGGAGATTCACCAACACCACAATTATACAATGTTATGCACCAACAAATGACAGCGACGAAGAGATCAAGGACGAGTTCTATCAACAGGTACAAAAGGAAATGGAAACTGTACCCAGGTACGATCTTATTATAGTAATGGGAGACCTAAATGCGAAAGTTGGAACACACAATAATTATAACGAAAGAGTAATGGGGAAATGCGGCAGTGGAACAGTAAATGAGAATGGGGACAAATTAATAAGCTTCTGCAGTATTAACAACCTGGTCATCGGAGGAACACTTTTTCAACACAAAGAAGTGCACAAGTTAACATGGGAATCACCAAACGGACGAGACAAAAAACCAGATAGATCACATAATGATCAATGGCAGATGGAGACATGCACTACAAGACGTGAAAGTAAGAAGAGGCGCAGATGTGGGAAGTGATCATCACCTAGTAGTAGCAAGACTGAAGGTGAAACTCAGAGCTGCTGGACCAGTTGCAGTCAAACAGAAAAGATACAACATCACGAAACTTAAGGACCCCCTCACCAGAAAAGCGTTTGTGGTCGACGTAAAGAGACGATATCTGATTACCAAAAGCCAGGAAAGAACAGAGACCGACGATGTGGACCAGAAATTCAACACCATCTCAACAATATATAAAGAAAGCAGCAAGTCATGCTTGGGATTCCAGGAAAGAAAGAGCCAAGACTGGATAACACCAGAAACGCTAAACACCATAGCGAAGAGAAAGGAAATGAAAAGGAAGAAAACAGAAGCTAAGTCTCCCAGGTTAAAGGCAATATATAGTGAACAGTACAGTCAGCTGGACAAGGAAGTAAAACGTCAAACCCGTGCTAACAAAAGGACATTTCTGGATGACCTTGCAAGACAGGCAGAAGAGGCAGCACTGAGAAATGAACAAAGCACAGTTTATAAAATAACTAAAGCTATCAGTGGAAAACGAGGTGCAAACAACATAACGTTAGTAAGAGACAAGCAAGGAAATCTCATCACCACAGCACAGGGGCAGGAAACAAGGTGGGCAGAGCACTTCAGAGAAACACTGAATAAGGAACCACCAGAGACTCAGCTGAATGTTCCTGAGGCTGAAAGTGACTTAGACGTAAATACAGACATTCCACGAAAAGAAGAAATTATCACAGCTATCAAAGGGCTAAAAAATGGAAAAGCGCCTGGTCACGACAATCTGAATGCTGAGCTATTCAAGACAGACCCTGAACTAGCAGCAGAACTATTAGAACCACTATTTGCACAAGTCTGGGAAACTGAGACAACACCAACAGAGTGGAGTAAAGGAACAATTGTCAAATTGCCCAAGAAGGGCGACCTTGCAGACTGCAACAACTGGAGAGGAATTACCCTCCTCTCAGTTCCCAGCAAAATACTAGGCAGGATAATCATCCAGAGAATTTCAAAAGCAGTTGACCATAAACTGAGGAAAGAACAAGCGGGCTTCAGAAAGAACAGAAGATGTGCAGATCATATATTTGCCCCTCAGGAACATTATAGAACAGTGCTCAGAATGGCAGAGACAGCTGTACATTAACTTTGTTGATTTTGAAAAGGCTTTCGACAGCATACACAGGGACAGCCTATGGAAAATTCTGAGGGCTTATGGAATTCCCAGCCGCATTGTTTCCATTATAAAAAGCCTCTATTCTAACTTTACGTGCAGTGTTGGATCGAGTAATGTAACTTTCGAAGTGAAAACAGGAGTACGACAGGGATGCCCCTTATCAACAACATTATTTTTGACAGTCATAGATTGGGTGATGCGCCAGACAACAGAGGGCAGTCCAAGAGGAATTAGATGGACAACGTTTTCTACACTGGAAGATTTGGAATATGCAGATGACATTGCACTGCTCGCGCATTCACACCAACACATTCAAGACAAAACTGATAGACTGAATAAGTATGGCCAGCAGGTTGGCCTGAACATCAATCTGAAGAAGACAGAGGTCATGACACTAAATGTGGGCAATCCTGAGCCAATAACAGTAAGGAACCAGAAGTTAGAACAGACAGACACATTTACTTACCTAGGAAGCATAGTAACACCTGACGGCGGAACAAGCAAGGACATTAACAACAGAATGAATAAAGCGAGAACAGCCTTTGCTATTCTCAACAACATTTGGAAGTCTTCCCAGTACAGCACAAACACCAAATTAAGACTGTATGAGAGCTGCGTACTTTCTGTGCTTCTCTATGGTGCGGAATGTTGGAGAGTAACAGAGAAGGAAATGTCGAAACTGTCCTCCTTCCACACAATCTGCCTAAGGAAAATTCTCCGAATCTTTTGGCCAAACACCATCAGCAACCAAGAACTACTTATTCGGAGTAACCAGGAGGACATGCACACCATCATAGCTGGCAGACGCTGGAGTTGGGTTGGCCATGTCCTCAGAAGGGACCCTGATACCATCGCAAGAACAGCTATGCTATGGACCCCCGAGGGAAAGCGAAAGAGAGGCCGACCAAAAACAACTTGGCGGAGAACTGTGGAAGCTGAGATGCAAAGAATGAACCACAGTTGGGGCACTGTACGAAGGATGGCCGCCGACCGAGCAAAGTGGAATCAATTTGTTGCTGCCCTACAAGACGCCACCAGGCGTGATGGCCGCTGACTGCTTTGACGGTTGGCGGTTATGGATCAAAGAAGAAGAAGAAGAAGACTTGTCTCTTCACCCCCCCCCCCCTCCTTCTCTAAATCCCAAGGTCTCCCGGGGACCGGTCTGAAGTGTTACGCATGACCCCAACTGTGTTCCCCACTAGGGAAATTCCTTTGTCCTAAATTCCCCCATGTACACTCTTGAGGTGTCCCTTATCCATATTTAAATTAAACCCGCTGTAGGACATGATTTATTTCCCCAAGCGTCCCCCCACTGCCCCCCATTTAGTTAACCCACAAAGGAGTTCCCAAATAAAATTACATTATAAAATATACAGGAATTAATGGGGGTCCACCCAACATTCCCCAACCCGGAGCACACGTGTCTCTCATAACTTCACACGCTCCGATCTACTGCCAAAAAATCCTAAAAGACTTATGCACACGTTTTACGTTTACATCGTTACTTACAAAGATAATAATTAATGGCGCTACCGTTTAAACTTTAAGTTAATGTCTCCCCTTAACTTACGGGCGAGATTTCTCAAAAACCCAC
This sequence comes from Oreohelix idahoensis, assembly GCA_024509875.1. Classification (NCBI taxonomy): domain Eukaryota; kingdom Metazoa; phylum Mollusca; class Gastropoda; order Stylommatophora; family Oreohelicidae; genus Oreohelix; species Oreohelix idahoensis. The sequence continues at coordinate 668,198 of JAMPIV010018143.1, read as the reverse complement.
TAATAAGTAAAACCATATCAAATTCGGTTTTCCCCCGCAATGGAGACGATAATTTACGAAGTCTTATACGGCTGACAATTATTCTTCATAGAGACCCCCCCCCCCCCCTCTTCTCTAAATCTGACAGTTGGGTAAACAAGGTCTCCCGACCTCGTCTGAAGTGTTACGCATGACTACCCACGTGTTCAAAACATTACCACTAGGGAAATCCTTTGTCCTAAATTCCGTGGTCTCCTTTTAACATGTACACTTGAGGTGTCCTTACTTAAGCCAATTTAAATTAAACCTCGCTGTAGGAATGATTTATTTCCCCAAGCCGTATAATTCACTGATAACATAATCTCACTGCCTTCCTCACATTTAGTTAACGTACACACAAAGGAGTTCCCAAATAAAATTACATTATAAAATATACAGGAATAAATGGGGGTCCACCCAACATTCCACAACCCGGAGCACACGTGTCTCTCATAACTTCACACGCTCCGATCTACTGCCAAAAAATCCTAAAAGACTTATGCACACTTTTTACGTTTACATCGTTCTACAAAGATAATAATTAATGGCGCTACCGTTTAAACTTTAAGTTAATGTCTCCCACGAACTTAACTTACGGGCCGAGATTTCTCAAAAACCCACTAATAAGTAAAACGATTAATAAAATAGTTACATATCAAATCGTTTTCTTCCCCGCAATGGAGACGATAATTACGAAGTCTTACGGCTGACAATTATTCTTCATAGAGACCGAATCCCCGTTTTCTGTCTCATTATATACAAGAGAAAACACCCACGCGAATTTACTCCCACGGCTATCCCAACCTTCCAGTCGGACCAATGGGAAATGCTAGAAAAAATAAAATTCTAACCGCCTACGGAAATCCCGCGTGTCTGAAAATTGCGTCATGTTACGCGATTGCCTCGTGCTTCTGACGCGTCAGACAGGCGTGCCCGAAAATAGCGATTTTCGTAAACAATGAAATCTACGGGAATCGCGAAAAATCAGAAGAAAGTAAAACTGGCCGAGTGAAAAATAAACCTACCGACATAAAACGAACCCATTTAAATTACCTACTCAAAATTACCAAACACGATATATTCACATGAGAAGAACCAAGGCAAACCCCATATAATTACAAAAGAGAAGAGAAATGGTGAAACTCAAAACAGAATCGGGCCTGTTGGAAGTCAGAATTACAGTGTAGCATCAAAGCGTCTTGTAGGGCAACAACAAATTTATTCCACTTTGCTCGGTCGGTGGCCATCCTTCATACAGTGCCCCAACTCTGGTTCATTCTTTGCATCTCAGCCTCCACCAGGTTGTTTTTGGTCGGCCTCTCTTTCGTTTTCCTTCAGGGGTCCAAAGCATAGCTGTTCTTGTGATGGCATCAGGATCTCTTCTGAGGACATGGCCAACCCAGCTCCAGCGACTGCCAGTTATGATGGTGTGCATGTCCTCTTGCTTGCTTCGAGTGAGCAGATCTTGGTTGGTGATGGTATTCGGTGAATATTTCTTAGGCATGTTGTGTGAAAAGAGGAAAATTTCGACATTTCCTTCTCTGCAACTCTCCAGCTTTCCGCACCATAGAGAGGCACAGAAAGCACACAGCTCTGATATAATCTTAATTTTGTGCTTGTGCTGTATTGAGAGGACTTCCAGATGTTGTTTAGGCTAAAAAAGGCCGTTCTTGCTTTGTTCATTCTGTTGTTGATGTCTTTGCTTGCCCCGCAGTCTGGTGTTACTATGCATCCTAGGTATGTGAAGGTGTCTGTCTGTACCAGTTGCTGATTCCTTACTGATATGGGCTCAGGGTTGCTCACATTGAGCGTCATGACCTCTGACGTCTTTAAATTGATGTTCAAGCCCACCTGCTGGCTATATTTATTAAGTCTATCCGTTTTTTCCTGGATGTGTTGATGTGAATGTGTTAGTAGTGCAATGTCATCTGCATATTCCAGATCTTCCAATGTAGAAAATGTAGTCCATCTTATTCCTCCTGGACTGCATTCTGTTGTCTGGCGCATCACCCAGTCTATGACTGTTAAAAATAGAGTGGTTGATAAGGGGCATCCCTGTCGTACTCCTGTCTTCACCTCAAAGGTTAGGTTGCTCTGCCCAACACTACACGTAAAGTTGGCATAGAGGCTTTTTATGATTGACACTATGCAGCTTGGAATTCCATAAGCCCTCAGTATTTTCCATAAACTGTCCCCATGTATGTTGTCAAAAGCCTTTTCAAAATCAACGAAATTAATGTACAGCTGTCTTTGCCATTCTGAGCACTGCTCTATAATGTTCCTGAGAGTAAATATATGGTCTACACATCTTCTGTTCTTTCTAAATCCTGCTTGTTCTTTCCTCAGTTTGTGGTCTACTGCTTTTGAAATTCTCTGTATAATTATCCTGCCTAGTATTTTGCTGGGAACTGAGAGAAGAGTGATTCCTCTCCAATTATTGCAGTCTGCAAGATCTCCCTTCTTGGGCAATTTGACAAATATTCCTTTGTTCCACTCTGTTGGTGTTGTCCCTGTTTTCCAGACTTGTGCAAATAGTGGTTCTAATAGTTCTGCTGCTAGCTCAGGGTGTGTCTTAAATAGCTCTGCATTTAAGTTATCATGGCCAGGAGCTTTTCCATTCTTTAACCCTTTGATTGCTGTGATGATTTCTTCTTTTCGTGGAATGTCTGTATTAAACATCTAGATTGTTTTCAGCCTCCGGAACATTCAATTCTGTCTCTGGTGGTTCCTTGTTCAGAGCTTCTCTGAAATGCTCTGCCCATCTTGTTTCCTGTCCCTCTGCTGTCGTGATGATATTTCCTTGCTTATCTCTTATTAATGTAATATTGTTTGCACCTCATTTTCCGCTGATGAATTTAGTTATTTTGTATACTGTGCTTTGTTCATTTCTCAGTGCTGCCTCTTCTGCCTGTCTTGCAAGATCGTCTAGGATATTCCTTTTGTTGGCTCGGGTTTGGCGTTTAACTTCCTTGTCCAGCTGACTACTGTTCGCTATATAGTTGCTTTAACCTGGGGGACTTCGCTTCTGTTTTCTTTCTTTTCATTTCCTTTCTAATCGTTATGGTGTTTAATGTTTCTGGTGTTATCCAGTCTTGCTTCTTCCTTTCCTGGAATCCCAAGCATGATTTGCTGCTTTCCTTATATATTGTTGAAATGGTGTTGAATTTCTGGTCTATATCATCAGTCAATGTCTTTTCCTGACTTTTGGCAAATTGATATTGTTTCTTTATGTCAGCCGCAAAAGCTTTTCTGGTAAGGGGGTCCTTCAATTTGCTGATGTCAAACCTTTTCTGTGTAGTTACAGTTGGTCCAGCCCTTCTTAGTTTCACTTTCAGTTTTGTTACTACTAAATGGTGATCACTTCCCACATCTGCACCTCTTCTTACCTTCACATCTTGTAATGCATGTCTCCATCTACCGTTAATCATGATGTGGTCTATCTGGTTTCTGTCCCGACCATTTGGTGATTCCCATGTTAATTTGTGAATTTCTTTGTGGGAAAAGTGTTCCTCCAATGACCAGGTTGTTAATGCTACAGAAACTTATTAATTTATCCCCATTTTCGTATGCTGTTCCGCTGCTTCATTTCCCCATTACTCTTTCGTTATATGTATTGTGTGTACCAACTTTCGCATTGAGGTCTCCCATTACTATAATAAGATCATATCTTGGTGTGTCTTCCATTTCTTTCTGCAGTGGTTGATAGAATTCATCCTTGACCTCTTCATTGCTGTCATTCGTTGGTGCGTAGCATTGTATTATTGTAGTATTGGTGAATCTCCCTCTCAATCTTAATCTTATCAGTCTGTTGTTGATGGGTTTCCATTCCAGTAATGTCCTTTCTATTCCTTTCTGTAGAATAATGGCTACGCCTTCATTGTGCTGTCCATCCTCTCTTCCAGAGTAAAGTACTGTTTCTCTTGTTGCTGTTTTAACTTATCCTGCCCCTGTCCATCTGCTCTCGCTTATCCCTAGAATGTGTAACCTATAGTTTCTCATTTCTGCCGTGATCTGTTTTAGTTTATCCGTCTCGTTCATTGTCCTGACATTCCAAAATCCTATTCTTGTATCATGTTTTGCGATCAGGACGTCCGTTTTCATGTCAGTGGCTTCCTTTCGGCTTTCACCACTGACAGTCATATGAGCCTCAGACTCCGGATGTCCATCCCGCAGCAAAGTTTGTTCATTTGTTGTTGTTTCCGTAACTTCATTTCTTTTTACATAGACAGGGGTGTCAGCCCTATGCTAAAACCCCCAACCTGGAGGACCAGGGTGTCTGCTTTAGTCTGACCCCTGCCCGCGCAAACCTGTCCAGCTTTGTAGAACCTTCCAGGAGTAAAACTCCCGCTGGCATAGCTCTGGGGGTAATCAGGGTACGCAAGCCGCCATACCTCGACAAGGTATTGACACCGGTGATGGCCTCATGCTCAACCTCATATTAGTCGCCTGAGGGAGCAGTAATCCAAGTTTATCAATCTCTCATTACTGACCCCCTGAAACTACATAGGGTACACACTCAACTGTTCACACTATTTGTTTTCAACACAGGGGTTACTTTCACCAGAAAACAGAAGTGAAGTTGAAAGCTGCAACCAAAGTGGAGTGGGTTCAATTCTCTGCACAAGACAACAGGAGGCCGACACTTGGGAGTCATGACCCAAGTGGGCCCGCCCCCTTAGAGTGTAAAGGAGATTAAGGGGCCGGAAATCAGATTGCCTCATGTTATATCGCTCTGTATAGAGTTTCCTATCATCATGCTTATTCTTCTGATGTATCATCAGTATTAGTAGCTTTCTCCAATCATAGCTGACTATGGGGATGACTTGAGGTGATAGTATAAAAATACACGGGCTCGTCCATAGATATTGCTAATCACAATATAGATATTATAGGGGATAGGGTGCTTAGAACAGAAGCCCCGGGAGAAGCCCAATCTATATTAAACAGGCATATACACAAAACAAAGAAAAACATATAAGGTTAAACATACAACTTTATGCAAGAAATTAGTGAGGTTGGTCTGAGAGCTTTTGCAGGCACAATAGCTTGTGGCGTCAAATATCCACATGTAACTTTGTATCTGCGCATCTTTTTAAACTCATTTTCGTCTAGGGTTAATATCGACATTTGTCCCAGTTAAGAACACATTGAGTTCTCATAGAACATTTCCAATTGAACATATTCAAAAGAACTACCAGCTAGGTAGTACACACATGTGATCTCAACAGGGTAAACACCAACTATATCCCATTACTATACCAAACATTCGCACGTCATATACGAAGTACGCACAGTGACAATTCATAATCGTGCCGAGCTTACCAGCACCATACTCATGGCCATTCTATCTGACATGTAGCGTGCAAAAGCCAACGCCACATAGCTTGCCTACCCTTTCATTGTGCTGCAGCAGGCTCCCCCAGAAGGCTAAAGCTAAGGGTAGACAACAGGGGAAGTGAAGAAAAGAAGAACAGGAAAAAAGACGAAAAGTCAAAAAAAAAAAAAAAAAAAAAATAGTGCAGTGTTTGTGCACTCACTCAAGAATCCCATGATGGGTAAAGAAATTGAGAAAAAAGGGCACAGTGATGAAGAGAAGAATTGATAGCACAAATCAATCAGAAAAATTTTTTACCTAGAATGGTAGAAATATGGGAGATTAAAGCGAATGACAGTCAATTATTGTCGAAAGGGAAGACACTGCAAGCACTGTGTGGGGTTTCTGGGACTGACACAAGGGTCAAGGCTCAGTAAAACCAGCTGTCTATGCTGGTCACACATCGGGTGCCTCTAAATCCCAGCATCTGGAAGTCCCCAGCTCTGATACACAGGATTCAAGGGGCCTGAAATCCTCCTATCCTGGGGTATCCCATTCCAAATTTAGGATACCAAAGGCCCTCTCCACATACGTGTAATAACAGTGACAATATTAGTTATTGTTATACAGAATTGACATCACTGCACTGTTCCTGTAGCTTGTTGGTTGTAAACATGATGGATGCATCCTCTCATACGTCCGTCTCTACTAGCCTTACTTCTGATGCCTAATTCCAACAGTCTTAACCTTGATGATTCATCTATTGCAGTGTCATTCTCTAACAGGCGATCATTAATTGTTCTCAGTATATCTCCCTTATCCATATCGAGTGTCCCTACTGTGGGTGCTCTTGATGCTAGTCTGTCAGCTCTTTCATTACCGCATACCCCAGCGTGACCAGGACAATATACCCACACCAGCTCTTGTAGACTGGAAGCTTTTATGAATGTTTTCCATTCATGCCGCAACCAACCACTTTGAACCTTCCGAAGCATGGACTGAGAGTCTGACACAATGATGGCCTTTGTTAATGAAGTTTCAGTTATCCACCTTAAGGCTGCAGTAACAGCCTCGACCTCCATTCTCATGCTGGAAGTTGTTATCTTGTAAGCACCGCTATGTTCGGCGACGATTCTGCCCTGCACCCGAGCAGAGAAGCCCCAACTGGATTTCTCACCACGGACCACAGACGCATCTGTATACACAATGGCATCATCATCCCCGGAATGATCATGTATCAGTTTATTAATTTCCAATTCTGCTTTTCCATTCCCCCAATTTCTACACTCTCTGCCAAGGCTGATGATGACCTGCTGGTAGTTAATCCAGTTCTTATCTGATATACTCCACTCTTCCCCCTTGAATATATTGTTGACTGTGGCCACCTGTTTGATCATTGTCTCTGCCTGTGCCATCCATGACATTCCTCTCTTTATTCTTGCTCCCTTAATGTCAGCTATGTCACCATGCAGAGGGTGCCGTTTGTCTGTGGATACTCACATATAGGCTTTTGCTTCGGCCACCGCATATCTGGATTTAATCGACAGCACTCCAAGCATATACCTCATTGTCACAATGGGGGTATCTTGCGTACAGCCAAAGACTATGCGCATCCCTTCATTCTTAATGCGTTCTAGTCATTCACATTGTGTTACTGACAGCGTGAGTATTCCCAGTCCATACTCAATAACCGATATGACTAGCTGTTGATAAAGAATAAATAGTAATCTCTGCTCCAGACGCGCCGCGGCCATTGTTTTCAGGGCCGCTAGACCTCTCCTGCATTTCTGTGTGATTTTCTCAACATGGTACTTATACGAGAGCCCGCAATCAAATGTAACACCGAGGTATTTCAGCTTTTCTTGCCTTTCAATCCTCTGTCCATTGAGAGTAATATCTGGGAGGTCTGCTTTCACAATGGAGTTGTTCAAGGAGCACCACATCACGCAGGCCTTGTTGGGATTAACTTTGGAGCCAGTTTCCTCGCACCATTTAGACACCTCCTGTAGTGTCCCTTGTATGCTATTAACCATTTCTTGTCGGTCAGAGCCAGTTCTGTAAATGAGTATATCGTCAGCAAATGTCAGTATTCGTCCCAGCAGCTACAGAATTATTACAATGCAGAATGTCTATGGTAAACTACTAGAAAAGATAGTAGCACGAAAAATAATGAATCACCCGCGAAACTGCACAGATCCTACCTGATACTCTCAGCAGCTATAGGCCCATGAAAGTAACGTGGGGTAACGCCTGAACTTTTGCTTATGATGTATATGAGGGGTTCCAGGATAAGCGAGAAACAGTTGCGGTAGCAGTTGACCTAGAGGATGCTTATAACTGTGTGAACTTTGCAACATTAATAAACTGTGTAATGGCTTGTGGTGTTAACCCTTGGCTTACAAGATGGATAGTAGCTGCCTTAACTGAGAGATCAGTGTCATTTCGCTTGGGAACATGGACATCAGATCCAATGCTCATTTGCCCGGGACTACCTCAGGGTTCTCCACTATCACCAGTGCTGTTTAATATCTTTACAGCAAAAGTTGCCACCATTCAACTGACAATATTAGTAATAATAGTAACAACAGTAATACTATTGAAGAAAAACATATCAAACCAATAATAATTAATAAACAAAAACTAACACACCACTTAAAAAATAATGAACCACACATTTAAAAACAAAACAAAAAAAACAAATGACTACTCTTAATATAAGGAAAAACAATGAAGTAACAAGAAAACACGTCTTGAAAACAACAAATTCTAACATAAATTGACACAATCAATAGCAAAGGACAATAGGAACTCAAATACAACACAAAACTGAAAATAAAAGGACATTAAATATTCTAATTATAACCACCAATTAGGTTGAACAGGATGGACCAAGATGGATGAGCAGTGGCAATGAAGCTCAACTGATACTAGCCCGCTCTCCTTCCATCACCTTTAAAAAAAAAAGAAGTAGGTACTGCTTAAAATACTAGGGCTTGATTGAAGGTATTGCTTAAAAGAAACCTAATGCCGCTGAACAGTACATCTGTAATAATCATAACTGTGACACACCAAAGAAGGCCTCACCGTGATCTCTGGGTGCTGTCCAGCCAAATTTGTTATCACCCTCATCATCGTCAGCTCGCATTGTGATGTCATAGCCGGACATATTATCCATTGCATAAATATCTTCATCCTCTTCCTCAAAAGCTCCTACACCAAATGCCTGAAACAGAAAAAAAAACATAAAAAGGTGAATTACTGTATTTCTTAGCACTCTCAGATAAAGGCATATCGTTTATAGAGGTGACTAATCATTTATAGAAGTGACTAATCATTTATAGAGGTGACTAATCATTTATAGAGGTGACTAATCATTTATAGAGGTGACTAATCATTTACAGAGGTGACTAATCATTTATAGAGATGACTAATCATTTATAGAGGTGACTAATCATTTATACAGGTGACTAATCGTTTATAGAGGTGACTACGTAGAACACGGGTCCTCAACCTTTTTTGCACTGCAGGCATATTTTAGATTTATAAAGTGGGTGGTGGGCAACAACCAAATATTGCAACTTACTTATTTTAAAAAAAGGTTCATGTTTACATCAAAATATACAGAATACTTATATTTGGCTAAGTAACCACATTTAATGAATAAAGAAATATTCAGGATTAAAAAATGTGATCTTCAAGCCATTAGGCACTGCATGACACTGGCTGACTTTTATAGTTAGAGGTGTATGTTCCAGCTCATAAACAATCATCTAGATGAGCATCAGTGAGCCGTGACCTGTACTAGGATTTGACAATATTCATTGTTAAAAATAATAATTCGCAAAGATATGTGGAGCCAAAATATAAGTGTACATAATATGCAGCACTTTTTAAGAATGGGTATTTTTCAATAATGCTTACATTGTTAGAGTAACAGCTCTTGAATAAAACATAACTTTGTGTTGATCTGCAAATTTGTTGTAACTTTCCTGGGACCACTAACCGTCAAACCTTGAGAAGTTTAGTAGAGGATAAAGCTATAATTTCTCAACATGCAAACAAAATGTACATTTTTTCTTTCGTCCGCAAGTCCTCCGCAGGCACACAGAAAAGCCTTGGCAGGCACCATGGTGGCGGTAGGCACCATGTTGAGATCCCCTGATGTAGAAGATATACACAGGGCTTACATCCTCATCATGTTAAACAAACTGTGCCTGTAGGCACCATGTTGAGATCCCATGATGTAGAAGATATGCACAGGGCTTACATCCTCATCATGTTAAACAAACTGTGCCCACAGGCACCATGTTGAGATCCCCTGATGTAGAAGATATGCACAGGGCTTACATCCTTAGCATGTTAAACAAACTGTGCCCACAGGCACCATGTTGAGATCCCCTGATGTAGAAGATATACACAGGGCTGACATCCTCATCATGTTAAACAAACTGTTATTAAAACCACAAATGCAAGAGCTTTGTTGCAGGCATCCTGCATGGAGACCTACTGCAGTGGTGCCCCTTTGTAATGTAGAACAAGAGAAATTCATTCATCCCAGGGATAGGCATATAAATATATTTAAGAAAGTGGACATGGCCAAATTTTTTGTTGGATCTCCCCAAAAATGTCATAATTTGGAAAATGTGAAAGGCCCTCCATGTAGTGGGCCCTGAGGAGATGAAGAAAGAACAGGATTACCGTGTACTCGGGTATGTCGTGTCATGTGACTTATAACGAGGTTATGCATGAGCTGGCAACATCATTATGTCAACAAAAATGCTTCAGAAACTACTGCTACAAAAGCACATGAGTTTTTTGGTGCAGGCTGCCTTGGGATGAGCTGCAATTGTGGCTCTTTCCTCCATAGGAAGCAGAACTGGAAATCAATGAATGAATGTGGAAAAGCAGGCAGGTTACCTGTTAATATTTACTGTTGAACGTTCCCAAGTTATGCAAGCATCACTAACAATTAGAACCAACAAAATCAAGTTATCCAACAACCTATAAAAACATTTAATGTTGTATTTTAATCTGCTTCAATAATGGAGATACCTATTCTTCATTTAACAATGGCTGACTATTTGTTTAAAGGAGAAGTTTCTACTCTTTCTCCTACCATCATTTACACACCTGACCCTGAATGCCTTTCCGAACTTTATGAGAACGGACTGGTGGTGCATCAAACAGATTCATGTGTGAACCAGGTAGCGCTAGACTTGGGTCAAGTCTTCGGTAACCAAGACCATGGACATTGTCCTTGGCTTCCAGTGAGATAGGGCAGACGTCTTTGGGTGCAAATGTGATACTGGACAAATTTTCTGGCACAAACTCATCAGAGTCCTGCAAACATTGCCAAGTAAAGAAAATGAGTTTTTATTTTTAAAGAAAATAATTTAAAATAACAACTCCACCGAAACTAGTTTCCAACAAAAAGAGATATAATGACCTATTTTAGCTGCCAGGATCAATCTGGCATCCAGGTTAAAGGTCATCTTTAACTTTCAGCTTCCCTAGGAGTATAGGTTGTCAAGAAATTCATGCCAAGTTCTTCTGTCCTATGCTATCTGCTAACATCTTTCCATGCCCTCTTTACACCTTTCACTTCTTTCTCCAGTTCTCTTCTCCACATGTCTCCTGCTACATCACTTACCCAGGACTGTCCTGTTCCACACAGCCCTAGGATATCAATCTTATATAGTTTGTCACCAGTGCAAAGGTAAGTCAGCAGCCCAGACTCCTTTTCACTTTCTCTGTGCTGCATCATGAGTCTCCTGCCATCTTGCATGTCAAGAGTCTCCTGCCATCTTGGATGTCAAGAGTCTCCTGCCATCTTAGATGTCATGAACCTCCTGGATGACCAAGTAGAATTTAAATGATTTAATTTGGTTGCCTGGTCCAACTTCTTCTTCTCCACCTTTCAATTCCCCAAGGAGCACAGGCCTTCAACAAACGTATGCCAAGTCTTCCTGTCACATGTCATCAGCTCATGGTCTTTCCATGTTTTGTTGATCCCCTTCTTGTCCATACTTGCTGAAGTTTATGTCTTGTTGATCCCCTTCTTGCTGAAGTTTATGTCTTGTTGATCCCCTTCTTGCTGAAGTTTATGTCTTGTTGATCCCCTTCTTGCTGAAGTTTATGTCTTGTTGATCCCCTTCTTGCTGAAGTTTATGTCTTGTTGATCCCCTTCTTGCTGAAGTTTATGTCTTGTTGATCCCCTTCTTGCTGAAGTTTATTTGGTTCAAAGTTTCTGAAGGAAACTTTTTATTTTTTGTGCTTGTTCTTTCTTTGTCTCCCCACAGATCCCCAGGGAACTACTTGAGGCAGACGTACTATTAAATGTCTAATAATTAGTTACTTCTGCTTGTGTCCACACTAGACATTAGTAAACCACTAAGTTGTGTGTGTTGTCTGGTATGTGTAATGGAGAAGTTACAATGTGTACTGTCTATAAGGTACTGTCAATAAGTATTTGTAGATTACTCAACTTTGTTATATAGTTACATGTGGAGGAATGACCTGGGTAAATGATGGCACTTTTATTTTGTTGCACTGCCTAGTTGGCTAAGCAATTAAGAATTATGTCCTGACTTTACTGTACCCACCACTGGCCACAATGAATCACCATGTCTTTGACTTTATTGCAGCAGCCACTGACAACACTGGACATTATAATTATATCCTGGGCTTTGTATTACCAGCCACTGACCACAGAGGATCATAGTGGCTCTGTTATGTCAGCCACTGGCCACAGAGGATCATAGTGGCTCTGTTATGTCAGCCACTGACCACAGAGGATCATAGTGGCTCTGTTATGTCAGCCACTGGCCACAGGCGACATCAAGCCTTGGACTGTCAAACAAATAAGTTGTCCACAGCCCTGAAAAAGAAATCTATTATCTCTGAGACCGTGTTAACCAGGCATGTCAGGTCACATGCTGAAACACCCAGGATCTGCCCACATTTCTGCTAAGTTTCCACTCCCAGTCCCGAAAAGAATCCTGAGGATAATAACAAAGATAAATTACAAAGATAACCTGAGAAACACTAAATATTTAAACTTACAGATTCTCCTTGATCTGAGAGTGGAGGAGCACAACCATAAACTTTAACTGTAGAATCTGAAGTGTTCAAACAAAAATTCATTAGACAAGAATATACTTAAAATGTTATATACAATCAATTATTAAGAAAAATGAATTGTATATTTTATAGTCTTATTCAAGTCACTGACTGTCAATGGAGGTCCACACAGATGTGGTTTACAGAAGAAAATAAGGACACCATGAACAGCAAACAAAAAATGAAGATGTTCTAAACGAAGCTACTGTACAAAGGAAGCATGGCTCAGAAGGAAGCTTGGCTCAGAAGGAAGCAAGCAATCCACTGCCTATGGCCATGTTATGACAGCTGGGATATATCATGACAACTGGAATGAATGAAAGGAAAAGACACAGAGGACAACAAAGGAGACGATATTGGACAGTTTGACATCTTGGTACGGACAGACGTCAATGACAGAATTGATAAACAGTACTGGAGACAGAAAGCTGTGGAGAGACATGATCACCTATGCTTCCAGGCATGGTGCCTGAAGGAGAAGAGTCAATTCACTCGGGAGGGTGTCCCCCCACAGCAGTAGTGTAACTACTGACCGGGTGGGTCAGGCACATCTCAGTGGTCCAAGCACCAAGGGCCCTAGAAAGTAGTGGTTGGAAAGGAACTTTCAAATTTATGTGCATATTAGCAGAGATATTTAGATGACAGTGGCGTTAATGATGCTGTACAGCTATCAGCTGCTCTCCTGTGTCTATTACCCTTACTGTAATGCGCAAGATCTAGCCAATGAGAAGGTTCATTTCAAAATTTGAGCAGATGACATCACAAATTATTTGATTTTTTTTTTTTTTTTAAGTTAAAAAAAAAAAAAAATTTTTTTTTTTTAAATTGTTTACTAACAGTAATTATTAAGTATCATATATACTCAAGTACTGGTCGATCCGACATTAAGTCGACCCTGGAGCTTTAGAACTTTAAAATCTTCCACTATGAATGACACGATTATAAGTCGAAGTAAAAAATAAAAAATGTGAATGAGTGAAAAGTTAGAAGATAATTACAATGTTGCACAAAAACAACTATGTTTAATTCTAATCACAAAAAGACATTTATCAACAACATTATTTTTGACAGTCATCGATTGGGTGATGCGCCAGACAACAGAGGGCAGTCCAAGAGGAATTAGATGGACGTTTTCTACGCTGGAAGATTTGGAATATGCAGATGACATTGCACTACTCGCGCATTCACATCAACACATTCAAGACAAAACCGATAGACTGAATAAGTATGGCCAGCAGGTTGGCCTGAACATCAATTTGAAGAAGACAGAGGTCATGACACTAAATGTGGGCAATCCTGTGCCAATAACAGTAAGGAACCAGAAGTTAGAACAGACAGACACATTTACTTACCTAGGAAGCATAGTAACACCCGATGGCGGAACAAGCAAGGACATTAACAACAGAATGAATAAAGCGAGAACAGCCTTTGCTGTTCTCAATAACATTTGGAAGTCTTCCCAGTACAGCACAAACACCAAATTAAGACTGTATGAGAGCTGTGTACTTTCTGTGCTTCTCTATGGTACGGAATGTTGGAGAGTAACAGAGAAGGAAATGTCGAAACTGTCCTCCTTCCACACAATCTGCCTAAGGAAAATTCTCCGAATCTTTTGGCCAAACACCATCAGCAACCAAGAACTACTTATTTGGAGTAACCAGGAGGACATGCACACCATCATAGCTGGCAGACGCTGGAATTGGGTTGGCCACGTCCTCAGAAGGGACCCTGATACCATCACAAGAACAGCTATGCTATGGACCCCCGAGGGAAAGCGAAAGAGAGGCCGACCAAAAACAACTTGGCGGAGAACTGTGGAAGCTGAGATGCAAAGAATGAACCAGAGTTGGGGCACTGTACGAAGGATGGCCGCCGACCGAGCAAAGTGGAATCAATTTGTTGCTGCCCTACAAGACGCCACCAGGCGTGATGGCCGCTGACTGCTTTGACGGTCGGTGGTTATGGATCAAAGAAGAAGAAGAAGACAAAAAGACATCAACAAAGTAAATTTAACAGTACATGTACTTTAATCATATGCACTTTAGGTAATACATTAATTATAATATATTGTCAGGTCAAGCAAATCAACAAATATATTTTTATTTTATGCCAGTCTCTAACATGTTTTTCGTCGACTCCGAATTCCAGCATTGCATTGGAAATGCCACGGCTTTCTGCAAATTCTATCACTTTCAGTTTAAAGCCAGCCTCGTTAAGTTTTACGCTTTCTTTTCAAACTCATTGTAATAGCTAGCACCATAGGGACACATTTTTTGTTTTACTAAATGCTGGTGTATTTAGAACAAATGATTTAAACAGCTATGCATGCCAGTGTACACATGACAGGAAATACGAAAGCATGATGGACATGTTATTAATATCGCTTATATCTGTATTGAGTGTGTGTTTTTATTTTTATAATTTAATAATTACCACAATTAACAGCCTAATAAAATTTATTCAAACATTTTAAAATGTATAGCTTTTTGTAAACTTTTGTGATTTGAATGATCTGGTCATCAGAGGGACTATCTTCCCACACAAAGACATACACAAGACTACATGGAACTCCCCCAGATGGGTACACGCAAAATCAGATAGACCACTTCACCATAGAAAGAAAATGGAGACGCTGTTAGAGTAAAGAGAGGAGTTGACATAGCGTTAGACCACCACCTTCTCCTGGCATCACTCAGGATAAAATCGAGGGTGCACAAAGACAGAGAAGAAAGATCAAGCCTGAAGCATAATACCCAGAACCTTATGAACAAAGACACAAGAGTTCAGTTCAACCTAAAGTTGAGAAATCGATTTGAAGCACTGGAGAACCTGGAAGAGGAAAGTATAGATAACCATTGGTGTAAAATTCAGAAAGCATACAGGAATACATGTGAAAGCTTGGCATGTTTTAGTTAAAGACCTGTAGGCAGCTGAAAGGTGCTGTCTGATGGAGACGTGATGATGATGATGAACGACCTCCTAATATTTCCTCAAACACATTTGTTTGCTGAGGAAAACATTTCAATTCAGTCCTAGTACAGAAAACAGATTCACATCACCCAGCTCATGAAAAATGACAAACACAAACTTGATACCAGAATTTGTGGATGCCACTTCTTCAGTTTTTCTTTTTCTCTTCTTCTTCTTCTTTTTCACTCGAGGCCCTAATCCTTGACCTTCACGCCAACCCATCTTTTGTAGAATCTTTATTCCAATGGGTAACCTGAGAACAGCAAGAGAACCAATCCAACATACCTAACATACAAAGAGGAAATTATCAACTTATGTAATACTGAGAGGAAATTATCAACATATGTAATTTATAGAGAGGAAATTATCAATATATGCAATACTGAGAGGAAATTATCAATGCATGCAGTATAGAGAAAAAAAATATCTCAACAGATGTAAAATACAGAGGGAATTATGAATATATGGAGAGGAAAATATCAATACATGTAATGCAGAGAGATAAAATTATCAACACATGTAATATAGAGAGAGGAAATGATCAACACACGTAATACATAAAGGACATTATCAACATATGTAACCTAGAGAGGAATTATCAAAACATGTAATAGAGAGGACATTATCAACATATGTAATATACAGAGGGTATTATCAACATATGTAATATGTAGAGAGAAATTATCAACACACATAATAAAGAGAGAAATTATTAACATATGTAAAATGTAGAGAGAGGAAAGTATCAACATATGTAATATAGAGAGGAATTTATCAACATACATAATACACAAAATAAATTATCAATATATGTAATATAGAGAGGAAATTACAAACATACAAATATACAAAAGAAATTATCAACATTTGTAATATAGAGAGGAAATTATCAACACATGTAATGTAGAAAGGAAATTATCAACATATGTAATATATAGAGAGGAAATTATCAACATTTGTAATATATAGAGAGGAAACTATTAACACGTGTAATATAAAGAGAGGAGATTATCAACACATGTAATATAGAGAGGGGAAATTATCAACACATATAACAAAGAGAGAGGAAATTATCAATGCATGCAATACAGTGAGGAAATTATCAGCACGTTTAATATAGAGAGAGGAAATTATGAGCACATTTAATATAAAGAGAGGAAATTATCAGCACATTTAATATAAAGAGAGGAAATTATCAGCACATTTAATATAGAGAGAGGAAATTATCAGCACATTTAATACAAAGAGAGGAAATTATCAGCACATTTAATATAGAGAGAGGAAATTATCAGCACATTTAATATAAAGAGAGGAAATTATCAGCACATTTAATATAGAGAGAGGAAATTATCAGCACATTTAATATAGAGAGAGGAAATTATCAGCACATTTAATATAGAGAGAAGAAATTATCAATGCAAACAGCTGACAATGCCATCACTGGAGAATCCTTTTTTTTTTGGTGCTCTGTATGTCACATTATGTTCATCACTCAAAACCCTTTAGCTCCCCAAGGAGCATAGACAAACAAACACATGTCAAGTCCTTCTGTCATGAACACATGTCAAGTCCTTCTGTCATGAACACACGTCAAGTCCTTCTGTCATGAACACACGTCAAGTCCTTCTGTCATGAACACACGTCAAGTCCTTCTGTCACGAACACATGTCAAGTCCTTCTGTCACGAACACATGTCAAGTCCTTCTGTCATGAACACATGTCAAGTCCTTCTGTCATGAACACATGTCAAGTCCTTCTGTCATGAACACATGTCAAGTCCTTCTGTCATGAACACATGTCAAGTCCTTCTGTCATGAACACATGTCAAGTCCTTCTGTCATGAACACATGTCAAGTCCTTCTGTCATGAACATATGTCAAGTCCTTCTGTCATGAACACATGTCAAGTCCTTCTGTCATGTGCCATCAGCTAAAATTCTGTCTGTGTAGGTTTAGTCTCCAGTTCTCATCACCGTGTGTTTTTTGGTCTGCCTCTCTCTGAGGAATCCACAGCAAGGACTGCCTTGTAATGCCATCAACAGGTTTCCTCAGTGTGTGTCCTATGCAACACCTGTGTCTTGTTCTCATCTCTTGTTCCACTGACATTTGTCTGGTTCTTGTCATCAGTTCCACATTGATGATCTTGTCATCAGTTCCACATTAGTGATCTTGTCATACCATTTCAATCCTTCTATTTTATGCAAGCACCCATTTATGAAACTTGGTAGCATCATAGTTGTTGTATATGTTGTTCTTCCATGTTTCAGAGCCATACAATAGGACCAACTTAACATCTGAGTCACACAACACACATATGACAAATACATGACATGCACATAACAATATGTATGCATGAATTATGCTATATAAATCAAAACATGTATGACATAACACATGCAAATATGTGACATACTCTTCTGGGATTATCAGATCTGTAAGAGATGGAGCAAGGCTGACATGTGATGACGCTGTCAGTCGTTGAGCGTCCTCGTGAAGTTTTCTCTTCCTTTCTTCTGAAGTGTAACTCCCAACAGTAGCAAACTTGCGGGGAGCAATGCCATGCTCATCAAAATCCTATAAAGAAATATAGTCAAATCCTTCAGAGATGTTTGGTACTGTGGTAGGGTGGGCGAGATAATGATGATGATTATGTTGTGAATGTGTGATATCACTCTCTTGTCACACTCGCACCGACCCGAACAACAATAAAACTCTTGATTCTAGAGGCAGGGGCTATATTTATTTTTACAGCCCATTCAGTGACAAAGCAAACATTAAACAAATAAACTAGCGAACATCACAAAACCCAACAAAACAAAACACCCAACAGTGCCCGATGCTAATCTGAAGAAGCAAACAAAGCACAGAATAGTTAAAATCATAATATAATACTGAATGAGAAACACCACGCTCTCACCTGTCAAACAGTCCTTCCACGTGTACTACCTGACACCCTCAACTATCACACACGCACGCACTCATGCGTGTCATCCAATGCGACTAGTGAGGTGTTGTGCGTGGGGCTGGCAATCTCACCATGTAACACAGGTTGCTACCGAAACCACTACTACAAGAGCACACACTCAGCTATCACACACACACACACACTCATGCATGTCGTCCAATGAGACTAGTAAGGTGTTGTGCGTGGGGCTGGCAATCTCACCATGTAACACAGATTGCTACCGAAACACTACTGCTCTAGCATATGAATACTTAATATGAAGGCAAACCACACTGTTGGCCCCATGCTCCCTCAGGAGCGGAGAAGAGAAATATATATCTTGAAGTGAGCCCACGTGCTCTCACAACCATTCCTCACATAACCATAATTAAATAATCATAAAATGGACATAAAATAATATTCAACTGTATGTACAACAAATACTCTCAGTAATGAGAATAAGCTACTACCTCGTAACTGATCTATCTCAATATTCGTTACTGCATTCTGAAGCATGTCGTATGTGACGACTGGTGCGGCTGGGAATCTCATCACATGAAACACATCGTTACCGAAACAACCACTGCAATAGCATAAAAATGCTTCTTGTCGGCTTGTGATAGACACCAGCCACATTGGTGTTTCCATGCTCCGCCGGGAGCAACCAGAGAAACACATGTCTCAACAAAGGAGTGGCCTCGCGCTCTCCAGAAATCTAAATACATATTCTCACCTCACAGTAACCCATTAAATATACAGTAGAATTATCAATAAACGTGAAATACACTCAATTACTTTTACATTAGAAAAATAAAATATAATTATTCTCGACTTAAACCAAACTGGAACTAAATACACAACGTGTCACATGGCGTAACATTATAGGTTTACCACGCGGGGCGTGTTATTCGCCGCTTTTTATACAGTCCTCGCCACGTGGCTACAATCTTGCTATTGTTAATCTTATCTACATTCCCGTGAAATAGCTTCATACTATATCTGCCTTTCTGATAACATTTCTGTCCAGTTTCATGCATAAAAAACTCTCCTACTAAATTTGCCCGGTCTGATGGATGAAATACTTGATACTAAATTCTCACATCTGGATTTAGGCTTTGCGTGCCTAATAAAACCTATCCAGACATTATTTTCACTCATCTATCATTTCTTCAAGACTAAATCATAATGTCCTAAAAAGACATTTCCTTTGGAAACACATCTATCTATATCACTAAACATTAAAACAGACTCGTGCTGAATATAATTTCAGACTTCTAGAAAACTAACACTAATTTAAATTAACTCACATGTCATGTCTTTGTTCCCCTTCTACCGACACAGGGCTAGCCTAACTTCATATCTCTCTCGTCTTGTTTGTTATCTCTTCTGGACTGATACTTCTGAAAGGTCGCTGCTGGCCTTCGTAAGCTTTATATAGACTGTTAAGCCTAAACACTCAACTTAGTCCGCGCGCGCCGTAATCGCGCTACTTAAATAACACTCGCGATATATTGCTTTAGGAATAGCGAAAACACAAATAAAACCTACAGCTATTTAATATAACACAATTCTACACCACAACTTAAATTTAAAGGCATTATTGTGGCCTTTTCATCAATCTTCCTTATCTCGTCAGAATTTTTACATACTAGGCGCACTTCTAAAATATGGGCGATAAATCTGCCTAGAAACAGGTAGGGGGGCGGGCGTCTCCTTTTTGGCCCCATCACACATCTCCCTCCTGATTTTGTTGTCGTCCCGACAACATCACTACCTCCGACACTTCTGTCGAAATCTCTTAGATCGTTGGTGCTGCGTTTGATTATTTCTCAGCGGCGATGTTTTGGGCTCAGATTCTGTATTCGGTACAACTTGGCTGGAGACACTCTTGGTCGTCATGTCTCCAGTTGTACGTTGCCGGGCTGTCAGTTGCTGTGGTCTTGAAGACTCGCTCACCGGTGCCGCGTCGCTGCCTGCCCGTGACGTCTGCCTGTCAGTGCTTGTAGCTGTCGAATCTGTAGGGGGATTGCTCCTGACGTGCTTGACACTCGTTTTGCGTGGACGGTGGCCAACATTCCCCACTATCTGCTTTTCATGAGTCTCCTCGTCTGGACACCGATGTGCACTCCCACCTATCTGCTTAGGATGGGTTTCCTCCCCTAGACGATGGCCAATTCTCTCGGCGCCCTTAGTGTGACCGTTGTCGTGGCCGTCTCTTGGCTTGCGCCCTAAAGGCAACCTGGTTGTGACAGTCCGTCTAGGAAAAGAGCTCCTTGAGGGACAGGCGGCTATCAAATGTTCTGGGGATTTGCATCCAAAACATCTCTTCGGAAGCGGGCCTTGAGGGCACTTGGCTGCCATGTGGTCTGACAGGTCTCCACAATTGTAGCATCTTATCTTTCTGGGCTTCCTCTGTGCCATGGGTCGCTTTCTGCTGCCCTTACACTCTTGACCGCCAATGCCGCATACATAAATTGCTTCCATGCCCTGGACCGATGGTTTGCTGTCAAACTCTACTCGTTCATTCTTCGCCAGACTCCGGAATCCCTTTCTGTAGATCTTGGTCTGATGTACGAATACATCAATACCTCCATCATCTGGCGTGATGAACCCCCATCCCCTGTGGACACTGTACCACTTGCAAACTCCTTTTCGCCTTGTCGGTGCAGCTGCACTGGTCAGTACTGTCAGCTCACTGCTTTCGTTAACAACAGCTTGACTCTCACATACCAGAACATGCACCTCCTCGTCGTGCTTTGGCTGTTCCCGCGGACACACCTCCTCGTTGTGCTTTGGCTGCTTCCGCGGTTGGCCTGGTTCTTTCTCTCTCTGCACCTCCTCTTGTGCTGGTGAACTGGCCTCTGACATCTGTGCTATCTGGGACTTTAGGAAGGATAATTCTGCTCTGAGTGCCTCCTCCTCCTTCTTAACTTCTGCACTTGCTATCTGGACCCGTGCCTCAGGCTTTTTACTTCCACCATAAACAGCATATTCCCAAGGGAAATTCCTGTTCACCTCACTGACTTGTGGTTGCTCGCTGTAGGCTTTTTTGACAATTTCCAGTAACTGCTCAGGGCTGGCCTTGGCTCCGCCATGTATCCGTAATTCTCTAGATACCCATTTCGTCACGTTGTTCCATATCATGTCTAACTTGTCTTCTGCACAAAAAGGCGCCACCTTCCACGCGTCTTCCACATCTCCCACAAACTCTTGCCAAGTGGGCCTCCCCTCTCCACTAAACAACCTTATCTCTGGCTCCTCCACGTACAGTATCTTCATATGCGCATTAGCCATCTTGCTGCAGGAATGCACTGCTGGGTGTTTACACTATTTGTTCGTTCGCTGTTTGCTCGGTGTCACTGTCTGCCTTATCCTGCCGACGACGCCAATTGTGTGTGGTAGGGTGGGCGGGATGATGATGATGATTATGTTGTGAATGTGTGATATCACTCTCTTGTCACACTCGCACCGACCCGAACAACAATAAAACTCTTGATTCTAGAGGCAGGGGCTATATTTATTTTTACAGCCCATTCAGTGACAAAGCAAACATTAAACAAATAAACTAGCGAACATCACAAAACCCAACAAAAACAAAACACCCAACAGTGCCCGATGCTAATCTGAAGAAGCAAACAAAGCACAGAATAGTTAAAATCATAATATAATACTGAATGAGAAACACCACGCTCTCACCTGTCAAACAGTCCTTCCACGTGTACTACCTGACACCCTCAACTATCACACACGCACGCACTCATGCGTGTCATCCAATGCGACTAGTGAGGTGTTGTGCGTGGGGCTGGCAATCTCACCATGTAACACAGGTTGCTACCGAAACCACTACTACAAGAGCACACACTCAGCTATCACACACACACACACTCATGCATGTCGTCCAATGAGACTAGTAAGGTGTTGTGCGTGGGGCTGGCAATCTCACCATGTAACACAGATTGCTACCGAAACACTACTGCTCTAGCATATGAATACTTAATATGAAGGCAAACCACACTGTTGGCCCCATGCTCCCTCAGGAGCGGAGAAGAGAAATATATATCTTGAAGTGAGCCCACGTGCTCTCACAACCATTCCTCACATAACCATAATTAAATAATCATAAAATGGACATAAAATAATATTCAACTGTATGTACAACAAATACTCTCAGTAATGAGAATAAGCTACTACCTCGTAACTGATCTATCTCAATATTCGTTACTGCATTCTGAAGCATGTCGTATGTGACGACTGGTGCGGCTGGGAATCTCATCACATGAAACACATCGTTACCGAAACAACCACTGCAATAGCATAAAAATGCTTCTTGTCGGCTTGTGATAGACACCAGCCACATTGGTGTTTCCATGCTCCGCCGGGAGCAACCAGAGAAACACATGTCTCAACAAAGGAGTGGCCTCGCGCTCTCCAGAAATCTAAATACATATTCTCACCTCACAGTAACCCATTAAATATACAGTAGAATTATCAATAAACGTGAAATACACTCAATTACTTTTACATTAGAAAAATAAAATATAATTATTCTCGACTTAAACCAAACTGGAACTAAATACACAACGTGTCACATGGCGTAACATTATAGGTTTACCACGCGGGGGCGTGTTATTCGCCGCTTTTTATACAGTCCTCGCCACGTGGCTACAATCTTGCTATTGTTAATCTTATCTACATTCCCGTGAAATAGCTTCATACTATATCTGCCTTTCTGATAACATTTCTGTCCAGTTTCATGCATAAAACACTCTCCTACTAAATTTGCCCGGTCTGATGGATGAAATACTTGATACTAAATTCTCACATCTGGATTTAGGCTTTGCGTGCCTAATAAAACCTATCCAGACATTATTTTCACTCATCTATCATTTCTTCAAGACTAAATCATAATGTCCTAAAAAGACATTTCCTTTGGAAACACATCTATCTATATCACTAAACATTAAAACAGACTCGTGCTGAATTTAAATTTCAGACTTCTAGAAAAACTAACACTAATTTAAATTAACTCACATGTCATGTCTTTGTTCCCCTTCTACCGACACAGGGCTAGCCTAACTTCGTATCTCTCTCGTCTTGTTTGTTATCTCTTCTGGACTGATACTTCTGAAAGGTCGCTGCTGGCCTTCGTAAGCTTTATATAGACTGTTAAGCCTAAACACTCAACTTAGTCCGCGCGCGCCGTAATCGCGCTACTTAAATAACACTCGCGATATATTGCTTTAGGAATAGCGAAAACACAAATAAAACCTACAGCTATTTAATATAACACAATTCTACACCACAACTTAAATTTAAAGGCATTATTGTGGCCTTTTCATCAATCTTCCTTATCTCGTCAGAATTTTTACATACTAGGCGCACTTCTAAAATATGGGCGATAAATCTGCCTAGAAACAGGTAGGGGGCGGGCGTCTCCTTTTTGGCCCCATCACAGTACATTCCTATTAAGAAGTGTGGTGAAATCCTACAGTGTGGTGAAATCCTATAGAGAAATGTGGTAAAATCCTTTACAGAAGTATGGTAAAATCCTACACAGAAGTTCAGTACAATCCTACGGAGATGTATGGTAAAATCTTATAGAGAAGTGTAGTAAAATCCTATAGAGAAGTGTTATAAAATCCTATGGCGAAGTGTGGTGCAATCGTACAGAGAAGTTTGGTAAAATCCTGCAAAGAAGTGTGGTAGAATCCTACACAGAAGTGTAATACAATCCTACAGAGATGTGTGGTAGAATCCAACAGAGAAGTGTGGTAAAATCTTATTGAGATTTCTTGCTGTTCTCAGAGCCATACTGCATCTCATAAGCATCACTGTCGCATTTCAGTCCTTACCCTAAACAGTTCTGTAAGTTGTCGTTCATCAAGAAATCAGTATGTCATGTCTTCACAAGTTTTCTTTATTCAGTTAATTATCTTCAGGGGGACTCCATAATTTGGGAAAATCCATTAAGAAATAAAATGTAAATATGCATTAATAAACATTTACCGTAAAATCTCGCGTATAATACGCACAATTTTTACTCATTTTTGCCCGCTAAAACTCGAGTGCGTATTATACGCGAGTACTAAAAAATATGTAATTTTCGATATCGAAAGTAACCTACATTGGAAAGTCTGTCAAGTTTTTGTCACAATTTGACAGTGAAAATGGTGCAAAATTGAATGTGCCATGTGTTTTCTTATGTGTCAGACATTGTTGCAAAATGCATTTCGCACTCTTGGTCTTCAATCTGTTTTGATATTAAGCTTGGTTGTGAAGTTTGTCATTTGATTATTTTGAGCCCTAAAAATGAATTCGAGAAAATGTTGTACTGCAGCAGAAAAGCTCTTAGTGGTAAAATATGCAGAATCTAATGGCAATCGGGCAGCAAGTCGACATTTTTCCATTAACGAGTGCAACATTCGATTATGGCAAAAAAATAAAGAGGCGCTGCAAGTGTTGCCTAGTAAGAAAAAGGCGAATCGTGGGTCACCACAAGATCTTCCAGACCTAGAAAAAAACATTATTGGAGTGGGTAGTGGATAGAAGGCAACAAGGCATCGGTGTTTCATGCATTGAAATCCGACTTAAAGCTCTGGAACTTAAAAAACCTCATACAGGCACAACAACATTTAAAGCGTCATATGGATGGGCAGTTCGTTTTATGAAGCGACATGGTCTTTCAGTTCATCGAAGAACTACTATCGCGCAGCATCTTACATCTTCTTTCAGATTTTTAACAAATGTTTAATAAAATAAAATCTTGAAAAATTATGGTGCGTATTATACACGAATTTCCATTTTACCAGAAAATTTTGGGCTAAATCAAGCATCGTATTATACACGAGTGCATATTATACGCGAGATTTTACGGTAGTCATGTTTCTGTTAGGTCCCTATGGAGCATAGAGCCACCAATACAGCTAGTCCCCTTACAGGAAACCTGCATAATATATTCACATGCTCTTGTCGTAGTGGTTTGTGTAGCAATATGTTTTATATGATGAGGTTACCAGACCCAAGCACAACCTCATATTAGTCACCTTGTTACCATGTCAACGATTCAAAAGTGTTGTGATCCAATGGATCCCATCTCATTGTAACATCGCCGGCAATGAAGAGGCTGACAGAATGGCAAAAGAAGTTTCACATCTACCTCAGCCTGATGCAAGCATAACTTTTGAGGAAGCAAAGAGTTTTATCACAATCAGATACAGAAACAAATGGAATGTTGAACATCCAGGGCACGCACAGAATGATGATTACTACCAGCTCCACAGAAGAGAATAAGTGGTAATCTTCAGACTCTGCACTGGCCACAACAGATTGAGATACCATCTATTCAACAAGCTAAAGATAGGAACTACCAATCAGTGTAACCGTGGCACTGATAAAATGACTGCTGAACATCTGCTTCAAAGTTGCCCCTTATATGTGGTACAGAGAAAGCGCATATGGCCGATGCCAGCTCCTTTCGTGGAAAAGCTTTACGGGGATTCAAATAGCCTCAAACTGACTACTGCTTTCTTTGAGAACATTCAAGTGGACATCTGAGAGTGTACGAAGAAGAAGAAGAAGATACCATGTCTGAGGGAGCAGTAGTCTTTCTTTGTCTCATAAGAGGCCTCCAGGGAGCAACACTGAGCCCATGAAACATTACTTAGTGAGAACAAGTAACGGAGAGCAAAACACCCTGGTAACAATATCATAAGTTAAAACACTAACATCAAGTCCCAATACTACCAAAATGCCCTAACATCAATATTATATCACTAGCTACTTTCAGTTGGTTTGCCCATGACTGCAGAATGGGAGAAGACTGGCTACCACGGCAAACTATGAGCCAAGGATGCAGACCTTCAGGATGTTCGAAAGTTCGCTGGGAGGACATCAGACAATCTCTGAAAGACCAAGGATGGACTGGAACCAGGCCAAAAGGAAGATAGCCAATAGGATAGCATGGGGCAATTTTTGGCTTACCACTATACCCTAAGGTAGAAGAGGAACGACTAAGTAAGTACTAGCTAGTTTCAGCCAATGACATTGTCAAACGATGGCAAAAACTACCATTTCAACGTTGCTTTGCTGGCGTCCAGTTATCCACCTACCTCTTCATCCATAAAGTCCTCAGGCCTGCTCTCTGATGTTTCATTTTTTTTACTTCTTGAGGACACAAAGGTCGAGGGAGTAAAACCTGAAATGAAAATCATAATCAACTGTTACATCATCATTGGCATCAACGCCAGCAACATCTTCATCTATTCATCATCATTTTTTCCCCTGTGAAATCATCATCAGCTGCCATCTCCACAACGAAGGTTGGCTGTAATGGATCTCCAACGTCTTCTGTCTCTTGTCTTGATGGTGCACTCTGATAGACTCTTTCCTGTCTCTTGTCTTGATGGTACACTCTGATAGACTCTTTCCTGTCTCTTGTCTTGATGGTGCACTCTGATTGACTCTTTCCTGTCTCTTGTCTTGATGGTGCACTCTGATAGACTCTTGCCTGTCTCTTGTCTTGATGGTGCACTCTGATAGACTCTTTCCTGTCTCTTGTCTTGATGGTACACTCTGATAGACTCTTTCCTGTCTCTTGTCTTGATGGTGCACTCTGATTGACTCTTTCCTGTCTCTTGTCTTGATGGTGCACTCTGATAGACTCTTTCCTGTCTCTTGTCTTGATGGTGCACTCTGATAGACTCTTTCCTGTCTCTTGTCTTGATGGTGCACTCTGATAGACTTTTTCCTGTCTCTTGTCTTGATGGTGCACTCTGATAGACTCTTTCCTGTCTCTTGTCTTGATGGTGCACTCTGATAGACTCTTTCCTGTCTCTTGTCTTGATGGTGCACTCTGATAGACTCTTTCCTGTCTCTTGTCTTGATGGTACACTCTGATACTCTTTCCTGTCTCTTGTCTTGATGGTGCACTCTGATAGACTCTTTCCTGTCTCTCGTCTTGGTGGTGCACTCTGATAGACTCTTTCCTGTCTCTTGTCTTGATGGTACACTCTGACTTTTTCCTGTCTCTTGTCTTGATGGTACACTCTGACTTTTTCCTGTCTCTTGTCTTGATGGTACACTCTGACTGACTCTTTCCTGTCTCTTGTCTTGATGGTACACTCTGATTGGCTCTTTCCTGTCCATCTCTTGATGTTATCTTCCCACTTATAGCGTTGTCTTCCCCTTGCACTGTTGCCTTCAACACTTCCTTCTGTTATGGTTTTCAGCAAGGTGTTATGTCTTTTTATATAACCAAAATATTATATCTGTCTAAATTCGATATCATTAATTAATTCTCATTTCATTCCTAGGTTTTCTAAGATTTCTTTAATTGTTTTCTTCTCTTTCCATGAGACATACCACATTTTTCTATATATCTACATGTCAAAGGCCACAATTCTTTCTTCCAATATGTGCTTGTCATTGTCCCATGTTTTGTTTCTTTTTGTTTTTCACAGAGAGTTATTAAGAGTATATATATATATATTTTATATTTATATATATTATATATATATATATATATTTATATATATATATATATATATATATATATATATATATATATATATATATATATGTATATAAAACGCACGATGATTCTCAATTTTAATTTGTGAGTTATCCCTGTGAAATACTGGCCTGCAGTTGTTGCTGACATCAATATTTTGGACTGTCTACTTTATCTCTGCCCACGACTTTCAACTACTTTGGCTTCCCCTTCTACCATTCTTCTCCTGACTCTTCTATGTCCAAGAGTTCCAGCATGACAGTCTAGATCAGGGTTTGACAACAGGTCAATCTTAATCTACCAGGGGGAGGGCGAAAGAATTTTTAACCTGGGTAAATTTAAGACTAGCCCTCTCAAACCAGCACTCAATAGTGCTATGTCCCCACATTTAAAGCTACTTTCCCCACATTTGCTAGTGCTATGTCCCCAGGTTTAAAGCTACTTTCCCCACATTTGCTAGTGCTATGTCCCCAGGTTTAACCCTTCGGCAGGCGCGTTGGCGCACAAAGTGCGCCAAATTAAATTAAATTCAAATTTCGCAGTTTTTTTTTGCGGTTGGCTGCATTGAACTCTTAGCTATTCCTTCATTCATGTCTTAGCTTTCATTCTGAACAGTTGTGTTGTTGTTATATGTTGTGCGACTTAAGTGATTAGTTCATGATTTATCTATCCGCTTACTCAAGTGTCTCAGGGTCAGAGGCTATCTAGTATGTTCCTCAAATAAATCGGCACTTCCATTATGAGTGACGAAAATTATAAATGATCGTCTATTTCTTTCACTGACAGAATAAGAGATTGGATAAAGTAGAGTTCTAATACTACAGTATATTTTATTAATGTAATGCATGGTGATAAGGTTTATCATTAAAAATATTAGTAGTTCATTTTACTCTATTAATGATTAAAGTAATGATTATGATGTTTTATATAGTTTTTTTTAACGTATAACAATAAAAATATGTGTAACCTCCAAAGCTATGTTTCCTTTTCCATTTATGAAGCTAAATTTAAGATTGAAATACCGGGACCGCAACTCAAATCACTGTAAATACGTTTGTTTTAAGCGGTGCACTCTGTGCGCCACGTGCCTGCTCTTGCGAAGAAAAGAAACGCGCCTGCCGGAGGGTTAAAATTACTTTCACCACATTTCCTAGTGCTATGTCCCCAGGTTTAAAGCTATTTTCACCACATTTCCTAGTGCTATGTCCCCAAGTTTAAAATTACTTTCACCACATTTCCTAGTGCTATGTTCCCAGGTTTAAAATTACTTTCACCACATTTCCTAGTGCTATGTTCCCAGGTTTAAAATTACTTTCACCACATTTCCTTGTACTATGTCTCCAGGTTTAAAGTTACTTTTATCACATTTCCTAGTTCTACGTCCATAGGTTTAAAGTTACTTTCACCACATTTCCTGTGAAAACCCCACAAGTTAGCTTACCAAAATTCACTTTATTTGTGAACTGTATTAGCCAGAGAGCAATTTTTTCTTTGAAGTGAAGTTAACTTTTGGTAAAATATTTAGTTTTATTTTGTCACCCCTCTGATGGAACTGCAGGAAGCAGATCATGCGGTAGAGGGAAGGGTTACATACAGGCTATTCCAAATTCCAGACACCTGAAAAAGACATGATTTTATCAAGGAAGATCTTGAGAGAGCTCAGTGTTTTTAAAGTAGATCCCTACACTACATAGGTTGCCTACCCCTGGTCTAGATATCGTACAGTGTGACTAAAATGTCACTACCTATTTTAAAATGTTAAAACATCACTTGCATCTATTGGGTATATATGAAACATATAAAAACAATGAGCAGTAACCGTCATTTGGCACTTAACTAATAAGTTTTATTTTTCTACTCCAGAACCAACATAAGAAAAAATATAATCTAAAAGTGCTCATACATTTGATGTTAAACAGAGAGAGAAAAATTAGGTCATGTGTTGAACAGGCCGGATCTCATGCTGAGTTGTAATGTCAATGTGACACATAATTTTATGTCATAAAAAGGTAATTAATTGTCTTTATTGTGTTGTGTGTTTCACATAATTTCATTGAATGAAAGTGACTTCTTAATCACCCTCTATACTCTGCAAGGCCTGACACTATTCATTCATTCATTTACTTCCCTTCACTTCCCCAAGGCCTGACACTATTCGTTTATTCAGTTACTTCCCTTCACCTCCCCAAGGACTGACACTATTCATTCATTTATTTACTTCCCTTCACCTCCCCAAAACCTGACACCATTCATTCATTCACTTCCCTTCACCTCCCCATGGCCTGACACTATTCATTCATTCATTTACTTCCCTTCACCTCCCCCAAGGCCTGACACTATTCATTCACTTCCCTTCACCTCCCCAAGGCCTGACACTATTCATTCATTCATTCACTTCCCTTCACCTCCCCATGGCCTGACACTATTCATTCATTCATTTACTTCCCTTCACCTCCCCCAAGGCCTGACACTATTCATTCACTTCCCTTCACCTCCCCAAGGCCTGACACTATTCATTTACTTCCCTTCACCTCCCCAAGGCCTGACACTATTCATTCACTTCCCTTCACCTCCCCAAGGCCTGACACTATTCACTCACTTCCCTTCACCTCCCCAAGGCCTGACACTATTCATTCATTTCCCTTCACCTCCCCAAGGCCTGACACTATTCATTCATTCATTTACTTCCCTTCACCTCCCCAAGACCTGACACTATTCATTCATTCATTTACTTCCCTTCACCTCCCCAAGGCCTGACACTATTCATTCATTCATTCACTTCCCCAAGGCCTGACACTATTCATTCATTCATTGACTTCCCTTCACCTCCCCACGGCCTGGCACTATTCATTCATTCATTCACTTCCCTTCACCTCCCCAAGGCCTGACACTATTCATTCATTCATTCATTCATTTCCCTTCACCTCCCCATGGCCTGACACTATTCATTCATTCATTTACTTCCCTTCACCTCCCCCAAGGCCTGACACTATTCATTCACTTCCCTTCACCTTCCCAAGGCCTGACACTATTCATTCACTTCCCTTCACCTCCCCAAGGCCTGACACTATTCATTCACTTCCCTTCACCTCCCCAAGGCCTGACACTATTCATTCACTTCCCTTCACCTCCCCAAGGCCTGACACTATTCATTCATTCATTCATTTCCCTTCACCTCCCCAAGGCCTGACACTATTCATTCATTCATTGACTTCCCTTCACCTCCCCACGGCCTGACACTATTCATTCACTTCCCTTCACCTCCCCAAGGCCTGACACTATTCATTCATTCATTCACTTCCCTTCACCTTCCCAAGGCCTGACACTATTCATTCATTCATTGACTTCCCTTCACCTCCCCACGGCCTGACACTATTCATTCACTTCCCTTCACCTCCCCAAGGCCTGACACTATTCATTCACTTCCCTTCACCTCAACAAATTGACGCCAGGACCTGTCCTGTGCCATCCAGTCATGATGCATGTTTTTTTATGCCTTCCATTTTTGTCTCCAGTTCTCTTCTCCGTGTGTTTTTTCTGTGTTCCCCTACCCCTCTTACTAAAAATTCCAGAAGAAGCAGTGCCACTGTGATATTATCAACAGGTTTCGTCAACATGTATCCTATGCCTTGCTGGAATCTTTTTCTTATCTCTTGCTCTATTGGCACACGTCTGGTTCTTGTCATCCGTCCTACATTGTCATTTTAATCTCCAGTTCTCTTCTCCATGTGCTTTTTGGTCTACCTCTCTTACACTGGGGAACTTGTAATGCCATGTAGTGAAATTGACAGAGATACAACGGTAAAATATCTCCAAAGATAACATTTAAGGATAAAAACATAATGCGTAGGCTGCGAATAGTACATGATCGCCTAGACCGC
This sequence comes from Oreohelix idahoensis, assembly GCA_024509875.1. Lineage (NCBI taxonomy): Eukaryota > Metazoa > Mollusca > Gastropoda > Stylommatophora > Oreohelicidae > Oreohelix > Oreohelix idahoensis. The sequence continues at coordinate 636,445 of JAMPIV010018143.1, read as the reverse complement.
GGGTCATCATCCTCCATAATAATTGACTTGCTAGACAGGAGGGGAACGGCGGATCAAAAAGGAAAAAAATATGACTGGAAAGATTGCGTGAGACTAGAAAGGCTAAGGAGACGCAATTGGGGGGGGGAAACGGAGAAAAGTCACGTTTCCCAAGTTGACATAAAAAGTAAGCAACTCGACAGAAGGGACCATAGATATGTTACGCCACAGTCATTTGTTGGACGCTTTTGCGCGATACCAAGGCCTTGATTTGAATTCAGCGGCTAAACGCAGATGTTAGGAATATTACAAAAATTAAAAAGTACTTTTTTCTTAATATTAATGTTAGGAATATAAAAATTAGCTGGCCGGATGGCCTATTCTGAGCAGTGAACTAATATGTTCTTAATTTTACAGACGGATAGATAATATTGAAGATAATGACAAAAGACAGTGTTGTTCACATCATCGACAGACTGTATTGAATCTAAAAGTGTCGCTAATTGCACAAAAAAACACGACTTTGGGACGCAGGTGTTCAAATTTACTTAGTATGGAGGAGAGGGTTTTTGGGTGGTAGCTGTGTCTAAATATAACTTTTAACGAAAAATTTTGGAGGGGAGAGAAAGGTTGGTTCAAAAATCAAGTACATTTTTGTAGAAACACAAGTAGAGACGGACAGACTAACAGATAAACATCCATACTTGACTGAAGCATGACTGAAATGACTTTAGTGTAGGAAATTTGAAATTCAAATAAACCTAGGCAGTGATTGGCCACAGACAAGCATATTGTCGGCGCTTAGACGCGGATTTGGGGTCATTTCTCAATAGTTGTTCAGTGATAGACACAGATTTTAAAGTGTGGTGATTTCCATATGAAAGAAAGTGTAATAAATTTAGGGACGCCATACTATAGCCAGCAGCTCAGCTGAGTTTTGCTAGCAGTTCTGTGTTATTTATTCATAATCTGGTAAGATTGAAATTATTTCCTTATATATTTTGAATATTGTTTCATGTTCGAGTGATTTGATACTGCCATATCGAAATCTAGCCTTACAAACAAGTAGGGATTTGCTCTAGATCCCCCGCCCTAGTCAGGGTCTAGGGACCAACAATGTACATAAACTCCAGCAAGGATTATGCAAGACAGATCAAGTGTTGAGAATAATGAAACATATTACCTATCCTCTTTTAGGGCAGACAACTAATAAATATTTTTCAGAACCTATAGTCTGGGAGGATCTATCTGATGTAAAACCACCATGGTAAATGTGCTGTTTTGGTCAGAGAGATCTGACCTGTCTGTATGATGTGGTTGTTGTGTCAGTGTTGTGTCCAGACGTGGGTAGAGAATAGATTTTGACACATGGCCCATACTTTGATTGCAGAGCTGTGAGTTTCTGTTGTCAACAAAGCAGTGACTATTCAGTTGGTGACTTTACTCGAGTGTATCTGTGCAGTACTTGTGACAGAGACCACCATTATTGCCCGCCAGCACGGAGAGGTGGGACCACCTGATTTCAGCACCAGAGCTACAACGACAAGATGAGTGAGCCTCTGGTCTGCTGGACATTCACCAACGCTGTGTAGTTACTAATACCCTCATAAAAATTCCCACCATTTTCTGGACACTGTGTAGTCAATATAGACAGGTGTGATGAGGCCACCCCAACAGCACAAACATTAAATATCCTCCCAAGTAGATGACTACTAGAACATTTTAATAAAACTAACTAGTATAGTACATATATATGTACACTACTGCATTTATGATATAATATTCCATGCATTTCTTTCATAATCTCTAAATCTTTTTAAGTTCTGGTCAACCTAAAAAATTGATCCAGAACAAAATAAATGTAATATAATTTTATCAAAAAATTTACACACGTGAGTTAGTTCAGTGTATTTTAACATTTATTAATATTATTAGTCTTGTTAAATATCTGTGGGTATATCTATAACCTATTACACCACACTACATATCATAACCCTAGACACTTTACGTAGCCACATTCATTAAAAAAAAATTAAGTGTGAGGTCGTAGTGGTAGCAAGAAAGGCCTTCTGACAATTCACAACTACATTTTATCTCAGGAGCCTTCACAGCTGGCCTCATACAATTACATTTAGTAATATCACCATCATACAATACCATCAACCCCACTACATAAATTGGGGTCTTGTCCAGGGATAATTAGCCCAACAGTAATATTAGGATCTCCTGGTGGGAGAAATAAAAGTAGGGAAATAAATTGTAAAATTCCCTTTAAAATTAAAAGTGTCCCTACAGATAAAAGTTGGTGAATCTTCACAGCCAGTAATAATTAATTAGTTAACTGGTTAGTTAGAATTGGTTAGACTATAGTCATAAGAAGTACTTAGTGTATTTACTGGTTAGAGATTTATCTTGTATATTATTATATTGTCTAAAAAGTATGGCGGAGCTGGCAAAATTTAGATCAGCTGCTGTGCTCACCGCGAAGGAGATGGGAATGGATGGTCAAATTTTAATTCAATACGTAACGGCTGAATGTGATAAATATATTGAACGGGAAGAAAGGAGATTAGAAAAAGAGGCTGAAAGAAAATTGGAGTCTGACAGGTTGGTTGAAGAGAAGAAGTTAGAGGCTGAGACTAAGAGGTTGCAGATTGAGGCTGACAAAGAGGCAAAGGCATTGGAGGCAGAAGAAAAACGACAGCAAAGGGAGGCAGAAGAAAAACGACAGCAAAGGGAGGCAGAAGATAGAAGGTTGCAACGGGAGCACGAATTACGACTAAGGGAGCTGGAATTACAAGGCCAGGCTCCTGAAAATGGTGCCAGCCCTTTTGCCTCAGATGCTACGCCCAGTCTGGGAGCCTCAAACTCAGCTATGGGGTTTCATTTAGACCATTTTGTTGAAAAAGACGATGACATAGAGGGGTACCTAGGACGTTTTGAGTTATTAGCTACTACATATGGGTTAGAGAGAGAGAGAGGTGGAGCTTAAAGCTATCACAGGGATTGAGAGGTACTTCTTATGAAGTATTTGCCAAAATGAACAGGGAAGACCAAGACAATTATGACATGTTAAAGCAGGCTTTGTTATTAAGGTACGAGAAGAATGGTGAATTTTATCGTAAGAAATTTAGAAATGCTAAACTGTTGTCTGGGGAGACATACCACCAATTCTCTGCTAGACTAGAAACCTATTTGGAGAAATGGACGGCTCTGGGGAAGACCCAAGATCTTAAAGAAATGATCATGATTGAGCAATTGAGAGAGTCCATGGCTCCAGACATGAGAAAATTTCTCATGGAACAAGGTGCAGAGAAGTTGGGGGAAATTTTAAATGTTGCTGAGAGGTATCAGGCAGCCCAGGCAGAGGTAAGTGGTGCTAAAAAGAAGCACATAGACAATTTTAAAGCTCCACAGCAATTTAATAAATTTGATAATAGAGAGCAGGGAAATAAAGGTAGGACAAACTTTGAGCGGCCAAGAAATGACTATCGCGACAGAAACTCACAGTTCAATGACCAAAAGTTCAATGAAAGAAAACCGTTGAACCAAGGAAAAAGATGGTGTAAATGGTGCAAGAAGGATAACCATAACACCGAATTTTGTAGAAGGAAACCTTCAAACATTGCTGCAATGAAGTCGGGGACGCAAAGATTAAAGGTTAATCCTAAGGGACAACAGGAACCTTATCACCCCCCAGTTTGTGAGGATGTTATTTGTAATGGGGTCACCATAAGGTGCCTTTATGATACAGGTTTGGATTATGATTCAGTTGTGAAGTCTAGCCTAGTGGACCCAAGTCAGTATACCACAGAAACAGTGGAAATACAAGGGGCGACTAAGGACATACCACTCATGACACTTCCCATCGCAAGGATAGCGGTGAAAACTCGCTATGTGGAAGGAGAAATCAGAGCACCAGTGATAGATGAACCAATCTACCCTCTGATATTGGGGTGTAGATACGTCTTCTTGGGGAATCCCGAGAAACCTGTGATCATGGCGACAGTGCAGACCAGGTCACAGAAGAAGGAGGAAGAAGGTGAACCTATAAATGCTCATCCAGAGGAGATGAGGAAGGCGCAGGCTGAGGATAGGACACTCAAGCCCTGTTTTAAAAAATTGCCCAAATGCCACACACCTCCGAGCAAGGGGGAATATTTCATGAAGAACAAACTCTTATACAGGAAGGCCGGAACTGGAACAAATGGTCACAACCAGCTGGTTCTTCCCACTTCATATAGAGATAAAGTGATGGAACTCGGGCATGCGATTCCCTTCAGTGGTCACATGGGGATCAGCGCCACAGGACAGCGTATAGCTTGTCATTACTTCTGGCCAGGGATAACGGAGGATATAAAAAGATATGTCAAATCCTGCCCAGAATGTCAAAGGGTAGCTCCAAAGCACTGGACTGCTCCTGCAACTCTAGGGGAAATGCCCATAGTGGGAACACCTTTTGAGAGGGTTGCAGTGGATATTGTAGGACCTCTCACTCGGACCAAGAGGAGGAACAGTTACATCCTTACTCTGGTGGACACTTGTTCTATGTGGGGAGAGGCGGTAGCCCTGCCATCAATTGATTCAAAACATGTAGCAGAGGCACTACTTACAATATTTACCCGATTAGGATTCCCGCATCAAATCTTGACGGATAATGGTTCTCAGTTCAAGGGGAAACTAACGGAAGAAGTTTTTAAGCTATTTCAAGCCAGGCACTTTCATTGTAGTCCGTACCATCCACAAGGGAACGGCCAGGTAGAGAGGTTCAATGGGACTCTCATTTCTATCCTGAGAAAGCTGGCACACGAAAAACCGGATCTGTGGGATCAATTCCTGCCCGCCGCATTGTTTGCGTACCGGGAGGTACCACATAGTTCAACCGGGATGGCTCCCGCAACTCTGCTATTTGGGAGGCCAATAAAAGGTCCTTTAGAAGCTTTATTAAGGACCTGGACAGATGAGAAGGCGGAAGAGACTGTTACCTCATCGTATCAATATGTGAACGAACTGACCACTCGTTTGAAAGCTGGATGGAAACTGGCAAATGATAATTTGAAACAAGCCAGGAAGAAACATGCAGCATATTTTAATAGGAAGGCAAAGGACAGGGAACTGGCAGTCGGAGAGAAGGTGCTGCTTCTACTACCCGGAAGCCAGAATAAATTACAAATTGGTTGGCAAGGTCCATATACGAAGGTGTCTAGAACAAACTATAAAATTGACAAAAAGGGGAAGGAAAAAGTTTATCATGTAAACCTGTTAAAGAAGTATCTGGACAGACCACTCCAGGAAAGCACCCCCTTATTGACCTTAGCTATTGCAACCCAGATGCAAAAAGAACCACTCACCTCACATGAATACCCATTACATCCTTGTGAAACAGCAGCACAGGTAAAAGTCAGTAAGCACCTGACTAAAAACCAGAGGGAGAGAGTTCTACAAGTTCTGGAGGAACATACAGATGTATTAACAGATAAACCAGGCCATACAAATTTGCTACAGTATGACATTAAACTGGTAGACTCAAACCCAATCTGTATGAGAGCCTATTCTATTCCGTTCGCGAAGGAGAAGGCATTGAAGGAAGAAATAGAGTATTTGTTGAAGGAGGGGATTATTTCGCACAGTGAATCATCTTTTAGTTCTAGTGTCGTTTTGTTGAGAAAACCGTCTGGGGAACACAGACTGTGCATAGATTACAGGAAACTGAATGCTGTCACAGAAGGACAAGTGGATCCATTACCAGACACAAAACAGCTATTTGCCAGACTGAACAAGGCAAAATACTTTTCAAAAGTGGATCTTAGTAAAGGCTATTACCAGATCCCAGTGAAGCCTGAAGTGAGACCTTATTTGGCTTTTAGCACTTCGGATGGACATTATGAATTTAATATGCTACCATTCGGACTGAAAAATGCTCCGAGTGTGTTTTCAAGGATGATGCGCAAATTGTTGGATCCCCTGAATAACCCATGTATCACGAATTTCATGGATGATATTCTCGTCGCCACAGAGACATTTGAAGAACACATTGAAGCTCTGGAGATGTTGTTTGATAGACTTCGGGAGGCGAACTTAACTGCTAGGCCAACAAAATGTTGTATTGGATGCAAAGAGTTGGAATTCTTGGGGCACACTGTATATCAGGGTAATATGACCCCTGATCCTAAGAACTTGGAAAAACTGCAGAGAGCACCTAGGCCACAAACAAAAAAAGACGTGCGATCATTCGTGTCGTTATGCGGATTTTATCAGAAATACATCAAAAATTTTAACGCTATTTGTGCTCCTCTGACTGATCTGACTCGCACGGGACTTCCAGATAAAATTATTTGGACTGCACAATGTGAACTAGCGTTCCAAGAGTTAAAGGAAAAACTCACTAGCAAGCCTATTCTCAAACTGCCTGATTTGACACAGGACTTTGTCTTAAGAACCGATGCAAGTAATGTAGGACTAGGAGGGGCTTTGTTGCAAAGATCATCTTCACCTGATGGGGAACTGAAACCAGTCGCTTATGCAAGCCGTAAATTGAATAAGGCGGAACAAGGATACTCCACAAGCGAAAAAGAATGTTTAGCGTTAATCTGGGCAATAAAGAAGTTTCAAATCTATCTGTATGGTAGGACATTTGTGGTGGAGACGGACCATCAGCCTCTCGTGTTCTTGTCTCAGGCTAAGCATGAAAACGCAAGATTGCTGAGGTGGTCTTTATTGCTTCAACCTTATCAGTTCAGTATCCAATATATCCCAGGCAAATTGAATGTCGGTGCAGATTTCCTCAGTCGGCACCCCTGTGATCAAAATTAGAGTAGTGGCAGACGTGAGGAGTAATTTTACCTATGTGTATCGCTGGTGTTGGAACTTGCCATAGGCATGTTTTCAAGTGGGGAGATGTGTAGTGAAATTGACAGAGATACAACGGTAAAATATCTCCAAAGATAACATTTAAGGATAAAAAACATAATGCGTAGGCTGCGAATAGTACATGATCGCCTAGACCGCGGGTCATCATCCTCCATAATAATTGACTTGCTAGACAGGAGGGGAACGGCGGATCAAAAAGGAAAAAAATATGACTGGAAAGATTGCGTGAGACTAGAAAGGCTAAGGAGACGCAATTGGGGGGAAAACGGAGAAAAGTCACGTTTCCCAAGTTGACATAAAAAGTAAGCAACTCGACAGAAGGGACCATAGATATGTTACGCCACAGTCATTTGTTGGACGCTTTTGCGCGATACCAAGGCCTTGATTTGAATTCAGCGGCTAAACGCAGATGTTAGGAATATTACAAAAATTAAAAAGTACTTTTTTCTTAATATTAATGTTAGGAATATAAAAATTAGCTGGCCGGATGGCCTATTCTGAGCAGTGAACTAATATGTTCTTAATTTTACAGACGGATAGATAATATTGAAGATAATGACAAAAGACAGTGTTGTTCACATCATCGACAGACTGTATTGAATCTAAAAGTGTCGCTAATTGCACAAAAAAAAAACACGACTTTGGGACGCAGGTGTTCAAATTTACTTAGTATGGAGGAGAGGGTTTTTGGGTGGTAGCTGTGTCTAAATATAACTTTTAACGAAAAATTTTGGAGGGGAGAGAAAGGTTGGTTCAAAAATCAAGTACATTTTTGTAGAAACACAAGTAGAGACGGACAGACTAACAGATAAACATCCATACTTGACTGAAGCATGACTGAAATGACTTTAGTGTAGGAAATTTGAAATTCAAATAAACCTAGGCAGTGATTGGCCACAGACAAGCATATTGTCGGCGCTTAGACGCGGATTTGGGGTCATTTCTCAATAGTTGTTCAGTGATAGACACAGATTTTAAAGTGTGGTGATTTCCATATGAAAGAAAGTGTAATAAATTTAGGGACGCCATACTATAGCCAGCAGCTCAGCTGAGTTTTGCTAGCAGTTCTGTGTTATTTATTCATAATCTGGTAAGATTGAAATTATTTCCTTATATATTTTGAATATTGTTTCATGTTCGAGTGATTTGATACTGCCATATCGAAATCTAGCCTTACAAACAAGTAGGGATTTGCTCTAGATCCCCCGCCCTAGTCAGGGTCTAGGGACCAACAATGTACATAAACTCCAGCAAGGATTATGCAAGACAGATCAAGTGTTGAGAATAATGAAACATATTACCTATCCTCTTTTAGGGCAGACAACTAATAAATATTTTTCAGAACCTATAGTCTGGGAGGATCTATCTGATGTAAAACCACCATGGTAAATGTGCTGTTTGGTCAGAGAGATCTGACCTGTCTGTATGATGTGGTTGTTGTGTCAGTGTTGTGTCCAGACGTGGGTAGAGAATAGATTTTGACACATGGCCCATACTTTGATTGCAGAGCTGTGAGTTTCTGTTGTCAACAAAGCAGTGACTATTCAGTTGGTGACTTTACTCGAGTGTATCTGTGCAGTACTTGTGACAGAGACCACCATTATTGCCCGCCAGCACGGAGAGGTGGGACCACCTGATTTCAGCACCAGAGCTACAACGACAAGATGAGTGAGCCTCTGGTCTGCTGGACATTCACCAACGCTGTGTAGTTACTAATACCCTCATAAAAATTCCCACCATTTTCTGGACACTGTGTAGTCAATATGGACAGGTGTGATGAGGCCACCCCAACAGCACAAACATTAAATATCCTCCCAAGTAGATGACTTCTTCTTCTTCTTCTTGCGATCGCATCTTTGATGATTACACCGTCAGACGAGTTCTCATGATGAATTCGACTGTTGTTTGAAGTTCCTCTTTAACTCCATATAGCTTTGAGTTTAGTGTTGAGTCATTGGGCCAGTATATCTTTCTTAACTGGTCATACAGAGGACAGTCCTGTAGAACATGCTCAGCAGTTTGTTCGTTTAATCCACATGTGCACAGTGGTGAAGCAGACAATCGTAGCTTGTGCATGTGTTTATTCAGTTTGTTATGCCCTGTCCTGAGTCGAAAAATAGTTGTCTGTCCCTGCCGGTCGAGAGTGTGATAGTCGTCTTTGGGTTGGTTCTGTTCTCTTCTGATAGTCTGGATAGCTCTCTTTTTCTCAAAGTATGTGACTTCATTATCTTCTTGTTCACATTCTCCTCCCTGTTTTGCAAGTTTATCTGCCTTTTCATTTCCGGGTACACCACAATGAGATGGTACCCACTGAAGTATGGTTCTCTTTTTGGCAGCTACCTTGTTTAGTTCATTTCTCAGATGCGGGAGTTTACCACCCTTGAGAGCTTGCAGGACAGACAGTGCATCTGTGAGGATGACTACCTGGTGGCAGTCAGAGTTGGTGTTATAAATCATATTTGCAGCTTGCTCTAGAGCTTGAACCTCAGCTGTATAGTTGGAACAGAATTTACCAGTGGGAATGTGCCTAGTCTCATAGTGGTTGTCAGGATATGAGATAAAGATACCGGCACCTCCATTCCTAACAGCATTAGTTGCTGATCCATCTGTATAGGCATGTATCCATGATTGATCGGGATAGCTTTCTTGGATCATACTCAATGTAGCAGTTCGTTTTTGCAGATCATTATACTCACATCCACTTGTGAGACCACTGACTGTTGTATTAATTTGGAGGGCACTGCTGGCCTGCTCCCATGGTACAGGGTATAGGGTGGGCTTCAGTGGTGTTGTCTTCATGGATAGGTCTTCTTGATGCTGTCTTATAAGTCTTTTCTCCCGATGCACAAAGCTGCTACGCTTTAGACGTCCCAATGCCAGATCATCTAGTCTTGCCTTCATTGGGTGCATTGGCATACTGTTGTACTTTTCCATCTGGATCATGGTTTTTGTGTCTCTTCTATGGGACAATGTCTGTAATCCAGCAACCTTCTGCATCTCTGTTATTGGTGTAGTTTTCATGGCTCCTGTAATGAGCCTGAGAGCTTGATTTTGCACCTTGTCCAAAGACTGCAGATGTGAGTTAGCTGCTGATGACCATGCTGCTGAGCTAAACTCTAAGTGTGGTCTTATTACTCCATTATAAATCTTCTTTAGATTTCGTTCATTTGCTCCCCAGTTGGTACCTGCTAATTTTCTGAGTATGCCTAGTCGTCTTCGGGCCTTTCCTTCTGCATTTTCAATATGCTTATTCCATGTAAGCCTTTGGTCAAATGTCACCCCAAGATAGGTGGGGTAGCTTTCTTCCTTGATCACGGTTGTCCCTAGGTGTATGTTAGCTGATTTGTCCTTGGGGGCGAGGGAGAACAGTGTTGTGGAGGTTTTGTCTGTGTTTATTGTGATAAGCCATTTCTCTGCCCATGACACTAGCATGTCTGCTGCCCGCTGCATTCTATAATTTGCTGTGGTGACATTTTCATCAGCGCACCAGAGTACTAGGTCATCTGCATATAAGGCAGCTTTAACTCCTGCAGGGAGATCTTTCACCAGGTCATTGATGTAAACAAGGAAGAGTGTTGGGGAAATTACTCCTCCTTGAGGTACCCCCTGATGGAGCAACACTTTTCTGCTCTGCAGACCGTCAAGAGTGACTCTAGTTCTCCTGTTATGCAAGTATGACTGGATCCATTTCATCATGTTGCCTTGGATTCCACTTCTCCTAAGTTTTGCAATGAGGCCATCTTTCCACACCTTGTCAAAGGCCTGCTTGAAGTCGACCCAGATCGTTAGGACCTTTTTCTTCTCCTGGAAGGCATCTTCTATTGCTTGAGACAAGTAAGTAACTTGGTCTTCTATACTGTAGCATTCTCTAAATCCAGCTTGTTCCGGCACCAGGATCTGCTCAGACTCTAAATACCATTTCAATCTGTGGTTGACTATTCGCTCCATAGTCTTCCCAACACACAGCTTGTGAGACTGATTGGCCGGTAACTTGCAGCCTCGGTCTTACATTTCCCTTTCTTTAGTATGGGTATTGTGATGGCTTCTCTCCATACTTGGGGTACCGTTCCTTTCAACCAGCTGTGGTTGAATATCTCAAGCAGTTTTGTCTTTGCTGCTGAGCTCAGATTTACTAGCATTTCGTTGCTGATTTTGTCTGGGCCGGGTGACTTTTGAAACTTAAGCTTGGAAATAGCCTTCTGTAGTTCTCCTAGTGTGATGGGTTCCCTCATTGGGGCAGGAGTATCTGTCTGTCCCATGGTTGCCAGTATTTCTTTTCTTATCTCTCTCTGATGGTCTATGTTAATGGGTAAGTTGCTTTCTGAACTGTATCTTCTAGCAAACAAGTCTGCAGCTTGTTTTCCTCTGAAAAGTTTGCCACCTTCATCCAATGTGATAGTCTGCCTTGGTGAGGAATGCTCTTCATTTAGAGACTTGACTAATCTCCAAAGTTTCCTGCCGTCTTTCTCAAGGTTCAGCGATGCCGTTTTAGTTCTCCAGCTTTTCCGCTTTTCTTCTAGCTTTGTTCTCTGAAACTCTGCTACAGCCTTTTTCCATTTGTTGTGAGTTTCAAGTGAAGGCTGAGACTCTGCGTCCTTTCTAGCCTTGTCCATAGCTTCCTGACGTTCTTGGAGTGTGCTGGACCAGTATGGTATGTAGTTACGCCGGCATCCTTTGGGAATGGTTTCTTTTGCAGCTTGTAGTATGCATCTGTTGAAGTCTTTTACCACTTCATTAATGTCTCTGTTCTGTACCTTGAGGGTAGACAGCAGCGTGTTCACCTGATGCCTGAATAAAACCCCAGTTGGCTTTTTTGTAGTTCCATCTTGTAATGGCTGGGCCTGTACTGAGAGTTGCACTCTGGACAGTAAGAAAGATTGGGCGATGGTCGCTTCCCCCTAGTTGGTCTCCTACTTCTCTACTAATAGATCCAGCTATATCTGGTGTGGAGAAGGCAAGATCTGGTGTTGAGGTTGTGTGCCATCCTCTGGAGTAGAAGGTAGGAGTATCTGTGGCATTATTGACTAGGATTAGGGAGTGATCATCTTGCCAAGTTTCAACCTCTTCACCTCTGTGATCCAGATGGTTATAGCCCCAGCTCTGGGAGTGGCTATTAAAGTCTCCAACTGCTATAAAGTTGGTGGCTGGTACCTGTATAGAGCTGAGACTCAGGGGTTTGTTGTTCGGACAGTAATAGTTCAGGAGTTCTATTTCCATCTTGTCTACCTTTATCTGCAGCAGCTGATATTCTGCTCCATCCATGAAGGTTTTCCTTTCGTGTGCAGGAATGTTATTCCTTACAAGAGTAAGTACTCCTCCTTTTCGTCTATCTTGTCTGTCGGATCTGAAGCATTGATATCCCCTTATTTTAAAGGTTTGATCTGCTTTCAAGTGAGTCTCTTGGATACAGCAAACACTGACTTGCTTCTCATACAAGATGTTTTCCAGCTCTGTCTTTTTGCTGTATCCAGCCTGCTTGCTGTTCACTCCCTCTGCATTCCAGTGCATCATGACAAGTGGCACTCTGGGTTTCTCTTTTTCTGTTTTGTTTTGGTCAGTAGTTCTCCTCCGCCGTCTGTTGACTCCACAAGACGGTCTAGAGGGTCCTCCAGTAGCTGAGGGTGGGCTCTGTCGAGGCTCAGAGCCCGGCACTGCACCTGCCTGGTGGAGCTCCACAGGGCGAGCACCAGAACGAGATTTATTTGACGGTGTACTCTCCATAGAAAAAAAAAAGCGAGTTGCATGATACTGTGGTTTCCGGTGCGCCTTCTGGCCCAGTATCTACGACTTTAGCACCTGTTCAACGGGAGAGTGGGCTCATCCCTAATCTGTTTATGTTCCCAGTAGTAGACTATTCGCAAGCAGCCTGGGGGTGTCACTGCTCTGCGCGGACCTTGTTTACCGAGGCGGCGTCCGAGCTCGTATGGTGAAAATATGGTTGCGTTATCTTCAAAATAGCCCTGTCTTTCCGGTGGCTTTTCTGCCATCCTGCAACTTTGAGTTAGGGAGTTCTGAGCTCCAGTCTCTTTCCCAGGCATTTTATCCTGGCCTGGCACGCATACAGAGGACCCCACTTCTGGTTCTAAGTTAGCAGTTGGGGATAGGTGGGGTAGCACACTGTGCATTCCCCGTCATCCAGGGGGCTCTCCAACTATGCAGAGCTTGCACAATGCTGTGCTCTGGTTCGGGGCTCTCCCAAGGAATCCTCACGTCCTGCACAGAGCCACTTCCCGATACCCACCACCTGCCAACCCTCCATTGTAGAAATCTCCTGCATGCGGCCATCCAGTCAAGAGCCAGTATTAAGTCTGGTGCCCAAGTGATCCCCCCAAGCTCAGTGTGCAATGCTGGGTTCTCATCATGCTGCAACACAGGAGGGATTGTGATGCTCAGCCATATCTCTCAATTCTGCACCGATAAGTGACATCGGGGACTTAACTTTGCCTCAGTACTGGGAGGCCCCGTTTCCGGGTACACCACACACAGCCAATTGAGGCAACGGTCGCCATGGGCGTGATAGACGACAAACAGTGAAGAATGAGGCAAGAAAGCATTTAACCCATGAAGTGGGGGTGGATTGGTGCAGACCAGAGCATGTACCACTCGCCGGTGGGTTCTGCATCTACACCTATAGGGTTCCACCCACTCCTCAGCCCATTTAGTCTGGCCCCTCACCCAGGACCTGTCCGGCTTGGGTGACCCTGCCAGGAGTAAAACTCCCGCCGGCATAGCTCCCGGGATCATTGAGGCGCTCAAGCTCTCCAACCACGGCAAGGTAGGCTTACATGTGGAGAGAGTAGATGACTACTAGAACATTTTAATAAAACTAACTAGTATAGTACATATTTATGTACACTATTGCATTTATGATATAATATTCCATGCATTTCTTTCATAATCTCTAAATCTTTTTAAGTTCTGGTCAACCTAAAAAATTGATCCAGAACAAAATAAATGTAATATAATTTTATCAAAAAATTTACACACGTGAGTTAGTTCAGTGTATTTTAACATTTATTAATATTATTAGTCTTGTTAAATATCTGTGGGTATATCTATAACCTATTACACCACACTACATATCATAACCCTAGACACTTTACGTAGCCACATTCATTAAAAAAAATTAAGTGTGAGGTCGTAGTGGTAGCAAGAAAGGCCTTCTGACAATTCACAACTACATTTTATCTCAGGAGCCTTCACAGCTGGCCTCATACAATTACATTTAGTAATATCACCATCATACAATACCATCAACCCCACTACATGCCATCAACAGTTTCCTGTGTCCTATCGATCACCAGTGTCTTGTTCTCATTTCATGTTCTACTGGCACTTGTCTGGTTCTTGTCATCAGTTCTACATTGGTGATCTTGTCATCAGTTCTACATTGGTGATCTTGTCATCAGTTCTACATTGGTGATCTTGTCGTACCATTGCAATCCTTTTATTCTAAGCAAGCTTTTTTTTTTTTTTAAATAAAACAAATTTTGCCTCGTTTTGGCGAGGGGCGTTCCGTTCAACCAAGGTGGTTATATTAGGGCGCATATCCAAATATAAAAGACCTTCAGGTGTGAGATGACTACTCGTTGACTGTTGTAAGCAAGCATCAATTGATGAAAGTAAAAGCTTATAACAAAGCAAATACAGACAAACAAAACTGAAACTGTAGTGTAACTGTTGGCAATGATCTATCGTGATTTGTTAGCACCAAGTTCTCAATCGTACACCAAACTATTCTTTTTTGTTTTTGTTCTTGTTGTGAGGATGTTGACTTAATATTGAAGACTTCTCACTTGTATGTTCTGTGTTTATGTTAAAGAAGACTTTAAGTGACTCATTAAAAAAAAATTAATATTTATTAAATTCAAATGTTAGTGCATACCTTCTTTTGTGCCCACTGTATTAAAGTAACCAGCTGAAAATCCACCAGTGAAAGCTCCATGGAATCTACGTCTGCCTTGTTTGTCTCTTGCCGTCAGATCCTGTATAGTTGTTGGCTTCTTATGTGCCTCCCCTGAAATGAGACAAGAGATCACCGTTAACAGTATTGGGTTTTTATTAATGTGCCACCAATGTGAAACTAATGATGAGAACCAGTATCAGTGGAACGAGAGATTAGAAGATGTTGGAGATGGATAAGACACATACTAAGGAAACCTGCCGATAGCAATACCAGGCCATCCTTGTTCTGGAATGCTCAGAGTAAGAGAGAAAGAGGGGGACCAAAGAACACATAGAGAACAGATAGAGATGTCTTCCTCAACATTTTCATGTCTGTCTCCAGTTCTTTAGTCCACCTCTACTTCTTTTGTCCACCTCTACTTCTTTTGTCCTGGGGATTCCAAACCAAAGACTGCATTGTAATGCATCAACAGGTGTCCTCAGTGTATGTCCTATCTATCGCCAGTGTCTTCATCTCATCTCTTCCTCCACTGTTACTTGTCTGGATCTTGTCATAGGTTTCACCTTGTCATACCATTTCAATCCTTCATACCGTTTCAATCCTTCATACCGTTACAATCCTTCTATTCTATGCACATGCCCATTTATGAAAGTCTGTAACTTCTTGGTTGCAACTTTTTGCCCACCTGGTTTTTATCAAGTATAGCTGCAACCCATAAGTCAAGTACAGCACCCATACAAAATAAACAACAGTAACTTTCTGACAATAACTGCGACGGATCCAAGTCTACACCGATCAGCGACCTTCCTGTATCACAGAGATAGAATTAAATCCTCATACATGCTAGTCTTCTTCTTTGGTCCTTGGCTAACGGCTGACAAAGCAATCAGTGACCATCATGCCTGGTGGTGCCTTGTAGGGCAGCAACAAACACCACCTTGCTCTGTCAGTATCCATCCTTTTTGTGGTGCCCCAGATCTTGTTCATACTTTGCATCTCTGCCTCCACAGTTCTCCGCCAGGTAGCTTTTGATCGGCCTCACTTCCCTCCTGGAGTCCATAGCATGGCAGTTCTGGTGATGGTGTCAGGGTCTTTTCTGAAAATATGGCTAACCCAATTCCAGGATCTACCCACTATCTACACGCAAGTTAAGAATCTCAACTGACCCAGATCCTCAGGCTGCTAGCTAAGCAAACAGTGCACCTGCTGCTGTCTCCACATCATACATCGGCAGCAATGGATCTCCAATGTCTTCTGTCTCTTGTCTTGATGGTACACTCTGATACTCTCTTTCCTGTCTGTCTCTTGATTTTAACTTCCCACTTAGAGTGCTCATATTGTCTTGCACGTTTGCCTTCAAATCTTCCTCCCATTATGGTCCTTAGCAAGGTGTTAAGTCACTTTATTTGTCCAAAAGATTTTCGTTCTCTAACTTTGATCTCCCTCATTAATTCTCTTTTCACTCCTAGCTTTTCTAGGACCTTTTTATTTTTGTCTTCTCTTTCCATGAGACGCACCCCATAGACAGAAATACAAGCTCTTCAAATCGATGTTCTGCCATTTCCAGAATTTGTTCCTAATAAAGATTTATAAAAATTCTCCTTTGATCATCTACTACCTCCCTTCAACATCAATGGTCTCTCAGAAGAAGAGCTCAAATGCAACTATTTCATATCCTAGATTGGCATATTACTGTATGAGTTGTTGCACGCACTGCTTGGAATTGAAGATATGACACATTTTTCATACTCACACAATACGTCAAATCTGTCAATTCATACCTGTCAACCTGTACGCATTTTTCATACAATGTACATATTTTTGATACTTTTAGCAGTGTAAGGCCGTATAGACTCGTTGTATGGATTTGTCCCCACTCCCAACAAAAAAAAAAAATTGAAAAAAATTTTTTTTTTTAATTTTAAATCAGAAAATATTTTCTAGCCCAGGTTTTTTTGTTTTAATCAATTTTTTTTATTTTTAATTCCGGGAATCTCGCTGTCTGTTTTTAAACTGAGGTCTCTCCCAGCAACCAATCAAATCCTTTTATACCCAACAATTCGGCAAAAACTTTGAATTCGGCCTCAAACCTCATGACATATTTTTAAAGTTACCTGTTATCAACCACGCTTGCCAAGACACTTTGACCCCATTTTGTTTAAAAAAAGCTAAGTACTTATAACTTAGTTAAATATTGCTGTTGTTTTGCTTTGTTGCAATTTAATCGCTGTCTTAATCTTTCCAGTTATATCTTGCCCTTCAATATATTTCCGATAAATTAATGTCATAATATTCTGTGTAGGCCCTACATAACTAGAAAAAAAAAGTTTGTTTGCGTAGAGTAGGCCTACTTTATTCCAGCGGTCGAGATTCACTGCTTTATTTTTTAATAACGTGGTGATCTATTATCACTGGTCTAGGCTACCAACTTTTAAATAATAATTTTGTAAATTTTTGGTAGTATGTTTTTTCTTCCTAGATTTGATATTCTGTTCATAATTTGGTAAATTTTTTATTTTTTGCTGTTAGCTGTTTGCTTTGCTTCGCTGTATTTTATTTTTGTCGTTCTTTTAATCTTTCCAGTTATATTTTGACCATTTAAATATTTCCAATAAATTAATATCATAAAATTCTGTGTAGGTCCTACAATACAAAAGTAGAAAAACAAATTTATCTGTGTTGAGTAGCCTACTTTATTCCAGCGGTCGAGATTCGCTGCTTTATTTTTTAATAAACTGGCAATCTATTATCACTGGTCTAAGCTACCAACTCTTAAATAATAATTTTGTAAATTTTTGGTGGTACGTTTTTCTTCCTAGATTTGATATTCTGTTCATAATTTTGTTGTTGTTGTTGTTGTTGCTGTTAGCTGTTTGCTTTGCTTCGTTGTATTTTTTTTTTCCGTCGTTTTCTTAATCTTTCCAGCTATATTTTTATCATTTAAATATTTCCAATAAATTAATGTCATAATATTCTGTGTCAGCCCCACATAACTAGAAAAAATGTTTGTTTGCGTAAACTTCGCTGCTTTATTTTTCAATAAAAAAAATCCACACAGACTGCAGGAGGTCCATGAATGCGGACACACTCACTTCTTTTTTACAGTGTAAGATTAACATTGATACATGCTGTGCAGACTTTAAGCCCACAAATGTAATTCTGCAAAGTGCTAAAAGTGCATGTGTTGATTATAATACAAAACACTGTGCATCGAAAGAATAGTACCTCACGATCACTAAGTTTTTATTATGTAAAGAACAGCATGAGACTATTAGCATGTTTTATATCACACTAATTCAAATGCTAATAGATTTGTATGTGTCATTTCTCGTTTTAAAACTGTATTGTGTATAATTTATTCATATATTTTTTGCGTAAGGATTTTTGGGTGTTTGTAAGGATTTTTTTGGTCCGGGGTACAGGTTTTTGTCTCAGGAGGTTGACAGGTATGCAATGTACTTTAAGTTGTCAATCCATTTGATCATCACACATAGCCAGAAAGTTTTTGGCAATTAAAGATTAGGAAGAAGCCTGGTCCATTACACATACAATGTACTTAATAACCAACTTAACTCTTTCAGTCCCAAGCAAAAAAGTGGGTTTGGCCCAAGCAAAAATGGCCACCCCCAGTGCGTTTTTATTGTTGTTGTTTGGAAATAATTTTTTAAAATGTTCATATGCATAAATAACTTTGTTGTTGTATATGAAACTGAAGGTAATTGGATGTACTTTACTCTTGTGCTACAAGTATAAAAGCTTTCATTGAAAAATGATTAGTTATTCAAGGTAAAATGGAGGATATGCGCTTAAAAAAAAATGATTAGTTATTCAAGGTAAAATGGAGGATATGCGCTTAAAAAAATTGCTTTAAAAATCTAAAATAACAGAAACACGTTCACTCTTAAACACGTGCGGTATTTAAAAGAATGTACTTGCAGTCGGAAATGACGTTTTGGGTGGTTTGTGGGTAGTTATAATTAGAAACAGTCTCAAACAGAGGCACATATACTAAAGGCTTTTTAAAGTCGATTGGGCCAAGCGCGTCTAACCCCTGAGCCTTTATAAAGTCGATTGGGACTTAAAGAGTTAATAACCAACCACCGGTTCAGTTGTCCCAGGGAAGGCTGTGGGCAATCCCTAGCCAAAAAGAACATGGGAGCCTTACTACCTAATCATACCCTTCATGAAGCAATTAATTTATTAGGCAACATTGCTATATTACGAGAAGGAATAAAAACAGAATAGTAGACACATGTTGCCATGTTACCCTGTTTCAAGCTTTTTCAAAAATAAAAGCATCTGTTATATAATAGGGTTACAGTCAGTGTTAGCTGCTTTTTTTTAACCCTAATTCCTAAGTTAAACCCCCCAACCATATTCTCTATAAATAAACATTAACAGCACTCTTAATTTACTACATCATCACGAATTGCAGACAAAAATTTAACAAACACTGACACATTAACCCAAACCTGACCCTATTTGCGATGAAGACAAGCATATGCACAGTAAACCTTGATTCAACCGAATCCTACACTGTTGAACATTGTTGATTGCTCAAACTACTGTACTTAACTTAATAACAACTACTGTACTTAACTTAATAACAACTACTGTACTTAACTTAACAACAACTGTACTTAACTTAATAACAACTACTGTACTTAACTTAATAACAACAACTGTACTTAACTTAATAACAACTACTGTACTTAACTTAATAACAACTAATGTACTTAACTTAATAACAACTACTGTACTTAACTTAATAACAACTACTGTACTTAACTTAATAACAACTACTGTACTTAACTTAATAACAACAACTGTACTTAACTTAATAACAACTACTGTACTTAACTTAATAACAACTAATGTACTTAACTTAATAACAACTACTGTACTTAACTTAATAACAACTACTGTACTTAACTTAATAACAACTACTGTACTTAACTTAATAACAACTACTGTACTTAACTTAATAACAATTAACAAGTACTCTAGTTTTCCGTGTAGTTCTCAGGGGTGTCTGCTCAGATGAAGAAAGAATAGACTATGGTCCTCTCAGGCATGTCGTAAAAGCCGACATATGAGGTTGTGCATGAGGAGCCAACATATGAGGTTGTGTATGGGGAGCCAACATATGAGGTTGTGTATGGGGAGCCGACATATGAGGTTGTGCATGGGGCTGGCAAGCTCTTCACGTAAATGAAATTGCACAGATATAATGACTGTACGAGCACATAAATGCTTTTGTACGATCTTCGTATGAGGCAACCAGCTGCAGTTGTGACTCAATGAGGAAGGAAAATGTAAATGATGATTCTAGCTTTTATTGTGGCACATAAGATGAATGGCTCAAGTGCGAGACAGTAGACTGGGGGCGCCGCCATACTGGCCAAATAATGCGGCGCTTCGCTTCAAGTTCGATTTTTAAATTTTATTTTCTTAAACGGCCTGTGTTTATCGGGCGCTTTTAATTTTGACAAAGCTCGACCAGGGTTGGTGTTAGGTTAAGGCTAGCTGTTTGACAAAGCTCGAAACAGGGTTGGAATTCGGTTAAGGTTAGCTGTAATGTAAATATGGATAGTCAGTCTGGCAATATGGGGCAACATGGTTGACATTGTGGCCGAGGTGAAGGACGGTGAACTGGACACTGTCATATTGTGACTTCGTGTGGTGTGTTTGCATGTAGAGCGGTGTGTTTGCAGGTAACATAAATTTCGTGAGCATGATTTATTATGGAATTAGAAATTTGCGGTGTTAGGCTATATATGATAGTTGGGTAAATGTGAATGATAGTAGAACAAGTTCCGCAATTTTTCCTGAACGCTATTTATGCGGACAATTAACCGTATCATTTTGACACATTGTAAAACACCCACTATTAAACTAAACAAAATCCAACTAAAATGAACGAAAAATATACCTTTCAATATATTATAGGTTACAACAATTATGATATATAGGCCTAGGCCTAACGGCTCAAATTTCTTATTTCATAGGCCTAATAAATCGTGCTCATTAAATTTATGTTATCCTACATGCAAACACACCACACCGAGACACAATATGGCAACACAGAAACACAATATGGCAGCCTCCAGTTCACCGTCCTTCCCATAACTGTAACCTATAGCCTATTGAAATGGATATTTTTCGTTCATTTTAGTTAAATTTTGTTTAGTTTAATATTGCGTGTTTTGCAATGTGTCGAAGTGATACTGTTACTTATCCGTTTAGATAACGTTCGGGCAAAATGGCAGACCTTGTTCCACTATCCTTCCCCTTTACCGACATTTTCTACTGCAAAAAGAAATAAAATAACAGTCAACCTTCTGCTAACTCTGGAACCGCAGTGCCCAAAACAACTAGACTTTCATCTTCCGAATCATCTGTGGACGACGCCATGTTGTTATTCAGGCGCAACGCACAAAATGCATAAAAATAGTTTGGGTTTTACAATTTCTACTTGACCCCTAGCGAAAAACAAAAATCAGACCTAAATGTCTCTTGTATTTGGAGATGCGCCCTAATATAACCGACTTGGTTGAACGGGACGCGTTTCGCCAAAACGAGGAAAAACTTTATTTAAAAAAAAAAAAACTTGACCCCCCTAGATCAGCGGTAGGCAACACAGGGGATGTGGAGATCTACTCAATAAATACGGAGCTCACGAAAGATCTACTTTGATGATATATAGGGTACAAACAGCCGTGTGATATATCTGCTTTCGGAGAATTTGGAATAAGTGCAGCCTCTACGACACTGTAGTTTTATTGAAAGTGCGGTGGAAAATTCAACTAAATGATATTTTACCGAATATTGATTTCACTTCAAAGAGAAGATTGCGTTTGCTTTCTTGTGCAGTTCACATAAGTGAATTAAGAGAATTTTAGTAAACAAGCTCATGGGTTTTCACTTGACATCTTCAAAAACAAATAAACAAAGTATATAAATTGATGAATAAATGGGGTTTTCACTTAAAAGCGAATAAGACAGTAGGAATGATCTTCACTAAAGGTAGGATTGTTAAAAATAAGATAATTGACATAAACTTGCAAGGCAACAAATTAGTACAGTCCAAACCACAAGATACCTAGGAATGACACTAGAACAACAACTAAACTGGAACAAACACATAGATAGACTGGTAGAGTTTTGCAGAAGACTAACTAACATGCTAAGGTATTTGAAAGGTCATGGATGGGGCGCAAGCACCAAGACAATGATCATGTATTATAAATCTTTCATTAGAGGCAAAATTGATTATGGAAGCATAGTCTATGACTCTGCAGTGAATAGTCACAAGATTAAATTAGATAGAATTCAGCACCAAGCATTATTTACAATTGCAGGTGCAATCAGTTCAAGTATAAGAGTGAGATCCGTCTTTGTTTCATAGATCTGGAAAAGGCGTTTGACAGGGTCCCCTGAAGCAAACTTTGGGACTGTTTGGCAAGGAAGAACATTCCAGTACCTCTGATTCATGCTATGCAGAGCTTCTACAAGTCTTGCAGAAATTATGTGAGGACAGCAAACCATAAGTCGGAAGAGTTCAGGACCACCACTGGTGTAAGACAAGGTGATATCCTGTCACCTTATCTTTTCATACTCCTCATGGACGATGTTATCAAGGCATGTAAGGAGAGAACAAGAAAGTATTCAGTGGGGTACTGGAAGATGAGACAGGTATGTATTTCAGAGCTGGCATTTGCTGATGATGTTGACCTGATTGCTAAATCAGAGGCACATCTCCAATCCAACCTGCAAGTCTGGAAGGAAGAGCTGGAGAAGAGAGGGATGGTCATAATAATAATAATAAACTCTTTAAGCACCAAACACGGCGCATAAGGCAGAAACCAGTGCTCTCCAGGTTGTTCGTTGTGACGCCACTCCTCTTAGCTCTTGCACATTATTTAGGCCCAACGTTCTTCCTTCTCTTAATATTGTTCTTCTGAGTGTTTCTTTTGGTCTTCCTTTTTTCCTCTTACCCTCAGGAACCCAAGTGAGCGCCTGTAGTGGTATTCTGTTGTTTTGCATTCGTAGGACATGACCGATATATGACCATCGTCTTTTCCTTATATAGTCGGAGACATATTTCTGCCTAGAGTCTTCTCTTATTTGTCGATTAGTCTTGAATTCTTTCCAACTGATGTTCATGAGTTTTCTAAGACATTTGTTCTCGAATGTATTCAGCTTGTTCTCCAATGATTTTGTTATTTTCCAACTCTCACAGCCGTATGTTAACACTGAGATAACATTTGAATTAAACAGACGAAGCTTGGTATGTATATTCAATGATCGTAATTTCCAAATGTTAGATAATCTATTGAAGGCGCTAGCTGCCAAAGCAATTCTAGTATGGATTTCTCTTGTTGTGTCACCATCCTGAGTCATTTTACTGCCTAAATAATTGAAACTTTCAACTTTCTGTAGTTTTTCCCCCCGTTCAAGATGATATCAAAGGTCTCGTTAGAAAAGTTCATAGCTTTAGTTTTAGAGGCATTTATTTGGAGACCTATTTTAACCGAGAGATGACACAAATTATTTATTGCTTCTTGGGATTGTCTTGGTGTTGAACTTAAGAATGCTACATCATCTGCGAAATCCAGGTCCCCCAGGAATTTTCCATTTGTCCATTTTATACCCAATAAGCAGCTCTAAAACAAAATCCATGGTGATATCACGAGAAGAAAGAAGACATCAGATTAAGCTGGGAGAACAGGTCCTGGAGCAGGTCGACCACTTTAAATACCTCGGAGCTATTATAGACCGAAAGGGAGGCATCAAAGAAGAGTTGGCCACTCGAAAAGCAGCAGCTGGGAGACTTTTTCAGGCCATAAATCGAGGATTCCCCAGCAAGAGAGAGGTTGGTAAGAAAACGAAGATGGCTGTGTACCGCTTCACCTATGTCCCAGTCTTGACATATGGATGCGAGTCATGGGCAATGACTACAACTCACACAAGCCAGATCCAAACCTCAGAAATGAGGTATCCGAGGAAGGTGGTTGAAGTAACAAGAAGAGACATGGTCCGCAACCAGACGATACGTCAAGGCCTAAAATCCCACACCCTGCAGACCCAAGTAGAACAGTCCCAACTAAGATGGTTTGGCCATGTCTGCAGAATGGGAGAAGATCGGCTACCACGACAAGCATGGGAAACAAAGAGCCAGGGATCCAGACCCCCAGGACGACCCAGAGTCCGCTGGGAGGACAACATTAGACAATCTTTGAAGGACCGAGGACTAGAATGGAACCAGGCCAGGAGGAAGACAGCCGATAGGATAGTCTGGCGCTCTCTCTTCCAAACCTCTACACCTCACGGTAGAAGGGGAACGACTAAGTAAGTAATGATAGAGGAAACCCAATATGAATCATGTCTTGAGAGATATAACATAGCTCATTATGTGCTAATATGCAAGAAATATGAACAGCAAAGAAAACCACTTAAAGAATATTTGAAAGCACAACACTCACTATCACTTTAAAATGTACTAAAAGTTGACCTACCCAGGGAACTACAAAACATAATAAAATGTTATATTACCAAAACAAAAATTAACATATAAGTACCAGAACAAAGGAGAAAGTTTAAACTAAAACAAAATAGTTAAATAAAATATTTACCACAAATATTCACTACAAGAGTAAGATAAATTTCAAAACATTACAAAGCCGAGTATTCCAAATATAAATAAAAGGGGAGTTAATATCAAGGGCAATAAATAAGAAGGTGGTATACAATAAATCAGAGCCCAAACATCACAAGGCTCAACAAGGTAAAGGGAGATAAACTCAAAAACAGGGAAGAGATACACCAACAGATCTTAGAAAACGCCACACCAAACGCCAGAGAATTCAGTCTGGAAAAACAACAAATGTAAGGTACTCTATGGAAAAAGGAACACCATATATCCAAACTATAACCCATATGGGGTTGAACCGGGTATCCCATGCACAAATCAAAATTCAGTGGTTTGTGTAAGGTCCTAAAATCAACAACAACCCTCGGACTTTCTCGCCCCATTTCACATTGTTAACAACAAGACAATTATGAGAGACTTCATTTTAGTTTTGTTTTTTCTATTTATTTGTTTGTTTCTTGGAAAGGGAAGGTCACACACACAAACATACACACAAATTTGGTTTTGATTTACTCTATTTGGATCCCTGCAACATTCCAAGCAACGAGGAGGCAGACAAACTACTAAGGAAGGAAGGGTGCCACAACAAAATGATGCAAGGACAACTTATGAAATGGTAAAAACAACTATAAAAGCCACATTCGTGTCTGAATGTTTTATTCATCCCGGACACCCTCGGGCTTTTAAACCCCTTTTCACCTTGTTAAAACAAACAGGCAGTTATGAGAAACTTTACTTTGTTTTCTTGTCTTTTTGTTTGTTTGTTGTTATTTGTATTTGTTTGTTTTTATTTTAATTGGTTGATTGTTTGTTTGTTTTGGAAAACAGTGGGTACACACACATTCACACAGTTTTACAGTTTTGATTTACTATATTTGGACGCAGTGGCGTCACTAGGGTTGGTGTCACCCAGTGCGGTAACTCATGGTGTCACCCCCATGGACCTCCTCCCGTACCAGACTATACAGAATTTTTAATACTTTTTTTTTTTTTTACTAATGTTACTCGTAAATCGTAATTCCCGTATATCACTGAATGTAATGGCAATAGTAGTGACATAAACAACTAGCAAAATTAAAATTTCACCTTTAAATTACAATATCATACGCACAGCCTAAATGTATTTACATTTACATAGTTTCATGTGGTTAAAGTGAAAATTCGGTAAGAAAACAATAGAATTCGAAGTAAAAACGTAGGTATATTGATACAGTACATGAAAACTAGGCTTACGAAAAATGTTTTTGTGGTTATAACTAACTAAAGGGATATTTTTATAAAAAATGATAAATTTATGCTGAAACACTGCACATACATTTTTATAGACAGTCATTTTGATGTCACCCCCTCTGATGGTGCCACCCGGTGCTATCCGCACCCTATAGTGACGCCACTGTTTGGACGGAGTGGAGGGGTGAGAAGATACTATATTTAGATATCGGAAATCAGATTTTATTATCTTGAATTTACTACACTATATATACTAATTATAACCCATCAAGGGTTGAAAGGGATACTTTGTCTTTCAACACACACACACACACACGCACAAATTCCAAATGGGAAAGAGAACACCTAGGCCATTTAAACAATGATGCCTATCATCAGCTATCTAGGCGAGACCAGGTCATCATTTTTCAGCTACGCACTGGTCATAACAGATTGAGGCAGAGTCGTAGTTAAATCTTTCCTAACGAGCGTCTCTTGGTACAAGTCTCTAGCCAAGTCACAAGTCCCTAATCCTGGCTGCAAGTCGAGTCGCGTATGGAGTCTCTTTTTTAGACCTAAATAAATAAATAAATAAAGGTAATTAACAGGTAATCGTTGGACATAAAGGATGACACTAGACAACAGAAAAGAAAATATAAATGATAGGCTTACCGGGAATCGAACCTAGGACCAACCAGACGGCGCCATCGCCTTGCTATGACAGTACATGAACTCATGAGTTCACCCATCCGTGACTTCAACCTACCCGTCTATTCTGTGTTATTCGTCTTCCACTACACATTACAGGACACAAGTATTTCGGCCTTTATTTGGTCTATACTTGCTGATAGGAAAGTTATATTAGTGATTGCGTCTTTAAAACTGTCTGGGTCGTCCACGGGTCCTATACCATAGTTGTGTGAGTGTCATGAGAATGACCTCAGTCAATAATGCACTATTTTTGGGGTGCAAAATTGGCTCAGCGTCCATTCACGATGTACTGTCACAGCAAGGCAATGTGCCGTCTGGTTGGATTTCAAGAATATTTTCTTTTCTGTTGTTTAGCGCCACCCTTTATGCCCAACGAGTACCTGTTAATTACCTTTATTTACGTATTTATTTACTATCTACATGACTCAGGTTTCCTTCATTATTTATTTTTGTAGACCTAACACTGTTTGTGAAGGAGCCGCGGTAGCATAGTGGTTAGTGCACTGGCTTCCTAGCGCAGTGGTCTATGGTTCGATCCCCAGATGAGGCGGAATATTTTTAGGCCACAAACGGCTCCTGGGTCGACCCAGCCCCAAATGGGTACCAGAGCTACTCTGGGAAGGTTAAGGCGGCCGGCGTGATGCCGACCACATCACCCCTCGTGTGCCGACGGTCAAGATAATATGGGCCTAACACCATATTCCCAATATGCCTCAATGGGTGTGTAACGGGTTCCTCCTAACACTGTTTGTAGCCACAATCGCGCTTTATCGATCATTACAAATTACTTACTTACTTAGTCATTCCTCTTCTACCGTGAGATGTAGAGGTTTGGAGGAGGGAGCGCCATATTAGCCAATTTCCATTCTAGCCGTTGTCAATACAGGTGTTCCTCAGGGCTCTATTCTCGGCCCTCTTCTCTTTACCGTATACATTAATGATCTTCCTCTATACTTCAAACACTCATCATGTGACCTGTTTGCCGATGACTGTACTGTCTATACAAGTGAAAAAAGTTGCACCACACTAGAACAATCTTTACAAACTGATACACATAATCTTATTACGTGGAGCAACGAGAATCGCATGCAAATAAATATTAGTAAAACAAAATGTATGTTAATATCAACCAGACAAATTGGAACATCACTAATTGAAAACGTAAATGAACACAGAGCTCTAGGTCTCACTGTTGACAACACCTAAGTTGGAACTCACATGTACTTGCACTCACAAAGCAAACAGCACAAAGAGTTTACCAATTAGCCAAAATTAAACATTTCTTGGATGAGGAGGCAAGGAAAATGTTCTACATATCTCATATACAAACGCATGTAGACTATTGTTCCACAATCTGGGATGGTTGTTCTGTCTCCAACAAAAAAGGCTCCACTCGCTTCAAAAACGCGCAATGCGCCTTGTTGCTGATAAACACCAATCACATTGTATAGATTTATATAATTATCTTCAAATATTACCCCTCAGGAAGTGCTTCCTATTTAACAAAGGGAAATTTATTCACAAAATCCTGTCACAGAATGCTCCAAAGTATCTTTGGCCGCTTTTAAAATATAATGAAAGACGTAGTCAGCGCTTAAACAAATTACAGGTACCCAAGCCCAGGCTAGACCTATTTAAGACTAGTTTGGCTTACTCAGCTGCTCATCTTTGGAACAATCGTCCCAATGACCCGAAAAACACGCACAGTCCCTACTCATACAATCGTGTACTGTTCAAATACTTTATGACTGCTGATTATATGCCGCCCTAACTGATTGTGTTGTACTTTTATCTAATACACTGAATGAAGGCTCTGATCATCTAGTTTTTATAATAATATACTTATTCTTAATTTTGTGATCAGGTACTGTTAATGTATGCTGTTATACTACCTTGTAATGTTGTATTGTCCTTAAATTAATACTTAAAGTACGCTGGAGAATGTTTGAGTTCATTCATTCATAACCCTCCACTCCCAAAGGAGCATAGACCTTCAACAAACACATGCCAAGTCCTCCTGTCACGTGCCATCATCTCAAGTTCTTTCCATGTTCTCCTCATCATTTTCACCTCTGTTTCCAGCTCTCTTCTCCATGTACTTCTTGGTCTTCCTCTGCCTCTCTTGCCCTGGCGGTTCCAGAACAAGGACTGCCTTGTAATGCTATCAACAGGTTTCCTCAGTGTGTGTCCTATCCATCGCCATCGTCTTCTTCTCATCTCTTGTTCCACTGGCACTTGTCTAGTTCTTGTCATCAGTTC
This sequence comes from Oreohelix idahoensis, assembly GCA_024509875.1. Classification (NCBI taxonomy): domain Eukaryota; kingdom Metazoa; phylum Mollusca; class Gastropoda; order Stylommatophora; family Oreohelicidae; genus Oreohelix; species Oreohelix idahoensis. The sequence continues at coordinate 607,859 of JAMPIV010018143.1, read as the reverse complement.
CACGTTGGTAACCTTGTCATACCATTTTAATCCCTCTATTCTACGCAAGCACCCATTTATGAAAGTCTGTAGCTTTTTGGTTGTTGTCTTTGTTGTTCTCCATGTCTTAGAGCCATACAATAGGACTGACTTCACATTTATATAAATATATAAAAATATAAATAAATAAAAATAAATAAAAATAAATAAATAAATAAATAAATAAATAAATAAATAAATAAATAAATAAATAAATAAATATATATATATATATATATATATATATATATATATATATATATATATATATATATATATATTTATATATATATATATATATATATATATATATATATATATATATATATATATATATATATATATATATATATATATATATTTATATTTATATTTATATTTATATTTATATATTTATATTTATATATTTTTATATATTTATTTATTTGCTAAAATACTTTGGCCACATAAAAAGGCATAACACCTTGCAGAAGACCATAACAGAAGGGAGAGTTGAAGGCAAACGTGCAAGGGGAAGACAGCGCTATAAGTGGGAAGACAACATCAAGAGATGGACAGGAAAGAGTCTATCAGAGTGCACCACCAAGACAAGAGACAGAAGACGTTGGAGATCCATTACAGCCAACCTTCGTTGTGGAGATGGCAACTGATGATGATGATGATGATTTATTTATTTATATATTTTATATAATCTATATAATTATAAATTATATAATATAAATTATATAATTATTATTATTTTATAATTATATAATTTAAATTTATATAATTTAAAATAATAGGTAATAAAATTGTATATTTTTATTAATATTTTTTAATTATAATAAAATTATATAACATTATATAATAGATTATATAATATTATTGTTATATAATAATAAAAATTATATAATATAAAAATTATATATATATATATATATATATATATATATATATATATATATATATATATATATATATATATATATATATATATATATATATATATATATATATATATATATATATATATATTGTGACGTACGTCTAGTTTGACAAGTGAATTTTCCCTGATATGATGGATGATTTAAAAGGGACCTTTAGCTTTTCATAACATTAGAACCCCTGAACATTTGTTGTAACTTTTCGTTTGCCAGAACTCATTCCACCGGGACTCATTTAGTAGGCGGCACGAGATCAAAGAGACAGACCGAGGGATCTTAGGGGAGACTATCGGCGCTATCAAAGACAGTAGTTTTCCCTGATACGAGACGCAGTTGCTTGCCGCTAATTTCGCGTCTCGGTGTCAATCGAGGAACCGAGCGAACGGGGGAAAGCGAAACGGGCAGCAGCGAGCGGATACGAAGACCAGGGGGCGGCTTCATCTCTTGATTTGGCGGTCAGATCCCCAAAAGTTCGTGAGATCAAATAAGTTGTCAAGTTTATCATGTCCCACTCAACTTACATTTCATTTTAGCTAAATAGACCATGTAGAACTAGACACGTTATCACTCGCTGGCCAGATCTTTACAGAAGCACTAGCTTTATTGAAATCTTGTTATAGATTTTCCCCTGGATTTTATATATATATTTGCAGTGATTTCTATTTCTGTGCAAAGCGGTAATATATATTGTGTAAAGTGATCAGTGGTCTAGCTCAGTCATTCTATTTAAAGGGATTTTGTGTTAATTTAAATCTATTTAATTAAACCATCTCAAGAGTTCCAGTTTTAAATATAATGATCTATCTATTATATTATTTCAAAAGATAATAGATGCTTAAATTAACTTTTAAAGTCGCGAAGGAATTTATAATTAATAAATTCAGTTAAGTCTTAGTTTTATAGATGTGTGTTTTTAACCACTAGAATTCGCGCAGTGTTTATTAAATACATAATTAAATACTCGAGTGTATTGTAGGCTTAACGGGAAATTCATCGCGCTTTAGAAGGTTATTTGTTTTCGGTATATTACATGTCTTTTTTTTCTTTCATACAGAGTGATCGTAACCTGTGCGATCCCAGCATTAAGAAAGCAATAAAGAAATCAATCTAAGCAAAGCAAAGCATAAACAGTGTGTAGAGTTCCCCTGACGCAGAACTTGTTGAGACTGTGTAAATTTTTAATCTTTGAGGCGATTCTATGTTTGGAATTCCGCTATCTAACTTATAGCAAAGAAAGCACACCCAAAGACAAATTTAACGCACCATCAAACAACTTAAGTCGTAACGGGAAGAAGAACACTGGCCCGAGCTTTGTTAGTTTACTGACACAGAGAGATAATTCATAATTTCCTGAACAGTGATGTGACTAGTTTTCTCACTGGACTTAAACCATACCTCACGGATAAAGTGTACCAGCACGCCGGATAAAGTGTACTAGCACGCGTAAGAATTTTATTATCCGCGGCATAGTCAAATAGACCACACCATCCTCACCCCGGTATCAGAGACCGTGCCCTCCCATAGAAACTGTTATTAAGAAAAGAGACACAACTACAGATTCATTTTCCAGCGATTACGGGATCCTTTTATGTGCTGACCGCCTACCCGATAATCTGGGGCTAGAACTTGAACAAACACTCATACATTTAGTTGAGGTGTAACTGCTGTTGTGTTATTCTATGGAGTGCAAGATTTTTTCACAATCGGTAAGTGAGAGCAAGATGAGTGAAGGCCTTTGCTAGCGCGTGTATGAATGACAGGAAATTAATTCTTTTGTGTGACCATTTTGTTAACTTGCTTACCTGGTAATATATATATATCTTTTCTGTATACCCTACATTGTTCCTTTAAGTGGGATAGTTGATAATTTGTTAACTCTGTTTAAAACCACCTCCTTTCCATTTGCTTAGTAAAGGGAAGAACAGCTGGGAAGAACAGGTTTTTTTTTCTATCACTTATACCTAACTTGGTAACACCTCTTTCAGAGTAATTAACTTTACTGTTAGGTTAACGTACCCGTGTTCCTGATATTATCTATCTCTGGACTGGGTTTGTCTTTGTCTAATGAGCGGGAAGGGCTTAGTCGATACCAATCTTCTTCACCCCCTCCCAAACTTGTTATTTGCATTTGTGTACTTATGATAATTTATGTAATATCTGATATTTTTTAGTAATTGATGTTTAAAGTGAATAAAATCACCTAAACTCATTTAGTTCTGTGTGTTGGATATACCCAAAGCCCAACATTTCCCCTATTCGTTTAATATAGTTTGTATCAACGTCGTGTGTGTGTTTGAAAACACCGAATCGGTGAGCGCGCAGATGCGAGTCTGGAAAACTGGCAAATAATTGTTTGACCAGGAGAGTGAAAGAGAAGATTGAGAGACACGATTTGTCGTAAATAAGTCTGTCTTTACTCTCCTCCAGCACGCTGTGAAGTAACTATTAAATCTCTACATTTTCTATCACTGAGCTTTCCATCATCATTTTCCACTCTAAACCGGACCACTATTTCTACGACTCTTTTCTCTCAAAATAAATTTACGACAATATTTGGCCGGCTCGTCTGGGATAATTTTGAGATACATTTGATGCACACATATTTGTGGGCTGGTTCTGGGATCTTGAGCTACATTTGAGGCAATCGCATAGCCGGGTTAAAGATATTTTGAGTCTGATTTAGTTTGGGTCTAACTAGGTAGAGTGTGAATGATTTGTCTTTGTGAATTAGGGAAATAAATAAATAATTACACCCCTAGACAAACGTTCTTTAAGTATTTGGGTTGTCCACACAGCATATTTACAGGTTGTTTTCTCTCCACAGCAGTAGAAAGTACAGATAAACAAATATATTTGCTATTTTAATTATCCTCTGGCGGAGATAATTATATTTCTTTCTTTATAAAAGTTGCTGGGATTGCGTGATTGTTTTACAGTCACTAAGGTTTTTGAAGTCAAAAAGAGTTGAGCTTAGCTAAAGACGGATTGTTCTGATTTTTTAAAAATTAAGTTAACAACGTCTCATCTCAATAATTGACTTTAGGGACGGAGTTTGTTGTCAGAGATTTAAAATTTAGGGGAAATTTTTTTTTTTCCTTTTAAATTGTTTTAATATAAATTTTTCTCTACTGTTAGTAAAAGTAGATTCTTTTCCAGTGTAACTTACCATTTAGTGGCATAGTCGCTTGCGTTTAGAGCCTTAATTGCCAGATAATAGCAGCGATAAGTTTGCACAGTACAGGTAGGAGGTAACACAGGTAAATTTGTACTTGTGTTTTTTTTTCTCGTAGCGGTTCAGAGTTCCTCCCTTTCGCGTTTCTTCTTACTAGTTCTCTAAGCATACTTCATCTTATTCTTTAACAATGGCAGAGAGGATAAAGATGAGGTCCATCTTGAGGCTGGAAGCGAAAGAGACAGGATTAGATGCAGAAGCTGCAAACGCGTTTATTAACCAGGAATTGGAAATATATGACGCGGAGCAACAGAGAGCCGAAGCTGAGAGGAAGGCGAAGCAACAGAGAGCCGAAGCTGAGAGGAAGGAAGAGAAAGAAAGAACAGAGAGGAGAGAAGCCCAGGAGAGGGCAGATAAGAAAGAAGCGGAAGAACGTCTTTTGGAACAGAAGAAAATTGAAGCAGAGATGGAAACTCGCAGAGAGAGAGAGAGAGAGACAAGGAAAGACAGCATCAACTGGCGCTTAAGGCTCTAGAGAGTCGGGGCGCCTCTACTTCGACTAACGGAGAGCCGTCTTCGCCCCAGTCTCAATCAATGGACCTCTCCAGTACTCAATCTGCCCAATTAACTGCTATGTCGTTTTCTTTAGAATCTTTTCCTAGCCCTAACGAAAAAATTGACAGCTACCTAGAAAAATTCGAGAGACTCGCGAATCTTTATGGGTTAGAGAGTACCCGCTGGGCGCTCAAACTTTCAACGTCACTGAAAGGCAATGCTTATGACGTGTACACAAAGCTGGGACCGAATCAACATGATTACGACATGTTGAAAAAGGCCTTACTACAGCAGTTTGAGATGACTGCCCGAAAGTTTCTGCAGTTGTTCAGAAACAGCCGAAAAGAGAGCACGGAAACATTTCCACAGTTCTCTTCACGTCTCACGGGTTATCTGACAAAGTGCATTGAATTATCTGACCTACCTCTTTCATATGAGGGACTCCTCGAACTTGTTCTTGTGGAGCAGATAAAATCCACTTTGTCGAATGAAACACGTAGATTTTTGGCTGAACAGGGGGCAGTCAGGCTTGAAGACATACTCAATAAAGCCGAACGCTATAGCAATGCAATGGCCGAACTTCCCAGCACTAAACGTAAACCCACCGATGAGCCATCTCGAAAACAGAATCTAGAGCAGGCATCCTATTCTTCCACTTCCTCTAAACATTATAACCAACGAGATAACAATACCCAGAAACCTCCCCAGGAAAAATCGAAATTCTACAAAACCCGATACCCCCCCAACAAAAATTCTGATCAACCCAACAAGCCTACGTGGCAGCGCGGCCACCAAGGTCAAGGAAAAGGGAAGACCCCTACACCAGGAACGTCTGATCAGGGCAAACAAACCGGTGCAAACCGCATTGGATGTTTGCATACAGCCTCGAAAGGTAGAGTCAATGTCAGTGATTCTCAACCTGAGGGGGACCGACCCTCAACTCGAGGAACTGTAATTTTGAACGGTACCTCTACTACTTGTCTTTTTGACACTGGATTAAGTTTTGATTGTATTGTCGCTAGGCACCTAGTCAAACCCGGTCAGGAGACAGAGGAAACCGTCAAACTTAGTGGAGTTTTCAGGAGTGATGCACCCAGGACGCTTCCTATCGCACTGGTAGAAATACACTCTGACTTTGTCAGAGGAGTTATTAAAGCGGCCATAATGGATGATCCGATCTACCCAGTTATCCTGGGATGTAGATATGTGTTCATTGGGAGACCTAAGGAGCCGATTGTGGCAGCGGTAACCACAAGAGGGCAAGCCAAGAAGGAGAGGGAGCCTGCGCCAAACTTGTTGCCAAATGAACTGAAGGAGGCGCAACAAAAGGACCCTACTCTGGCGCCCTGCTTTAAAAAACTGCCCATGGCTAAGGACCCCAGACACAACGGAGACATCTTTTCTAAGGATGGTGTATTGTATCGTAGAACGGGCAACCCGGACACGGGGAATAACCAGCTCCTAGTACCGACGCAGTACAGAAACCAGATCTTAGAAATGGGGCACTCTCTTCCCTTTAGCGGACACATGGGACAAAACGCCACTATTCAGCGAATAAAAAACCACTATTGGTGGCCAGGAATGAACTCTGACATTGTCAGGTACGTGAAATCCTGCGCCCAGTGCCAACGGGTAGCACCCAAGCACTTGACACCCCCAGTACCTATGGGGCAAATGCCAATAGTAGGGACTCCATTTGAACGGGTTGCTGTCGACATTATTGGTCCTCTGGAAAAGACCAAAAGAAGGAACAGGTTCATCCTGACCTTAGTTGACACTTGCACTATGTGGGCCGAAGCCGTACCGCTACCATGCACTAATTCCAAGCATGTCGCAGAAGCCCTTGTGCAAATTTTTACACGGTTGGGATTCCCTCAACAAGTTTTGACGGACAATGGATCCCAATTCCGTAGCCTGTTAATGGAGGAGATCTTTAAGATCTTGAGGGCCAAACATATCCACACAAGTCCCTACCATCCGGCCGGAAATGGGCTCGTGGAACGTTTTAACGGTACCCTCACCATGATGTTACGTAAGCTGGGTCAGGAGAAACCGGAAGACTGGGACCAATATATATCGGCTGCCTTATTCGCCTACCGAGAGGTACCCCAAGCGTCTACGGGTTTTGCGCCAGCTACACTTTTATTTGGCAGACCTATTAAGGGGCCACTAGAAGCCTTACTTCGGTCCCTGACAGACCAGAAGGCTGACGAGACAGTCGTCTCTGCAAGCAAGTATGTATCTGAGTGTAGTGGTATTGATGGTATTGTATGATGATGATGGTACTACATGTAAATTGTATGAGGCCAGCTGTGAAGGCTCCTGAGATAAAATGTAATTGAGAATTGTCAGAAGGCCTTTCTTGCTACCACTACGACCTCACACTTAATTTTTTTTTTAATGAATGTAGCTGCGTAAAGTGTCTAGGGTTATGATGTGTACTGTGGTGTGATAGTTATAAATATACCCATAGATATTTAACAAGACTAATAAGATTAACAAGTGTTACAATACACTGAACTAACTCACGTGTGTAAAGTTTTTGATATAATTATATTACATTTATTTGTTCTGGATCAAGTTTTATTTTGACCAGAACTTGTTTTAAAAGAAGGATTTAAAATTTATGAAAATTATGCATGGAATGTTACATAATAAATGCAAAAGTGTACATATTTAAGTACTAGAATAGTTAGTTTTATTAAAATGTTCTGGTAGTCAGCTACTAAGGAGGATATTTATTGTCTGTGCTGTTGGGGTGGTCTCATCACACCTGTCTATATTGACTACATAGTGTCCAGAAAAATGGTGGGAATTTTTATGGGGTATCTGCAACTAAATGGGGTTGGTGAATATCCAGCAGACCAGAGGCTCACTCATCTGGTATTTGTAGCTCTGGTGCTGAAATCAGGCGGTCCCACCTCTCCGTGCTGGCGGGCACTAATGGTGGTCTCTGTCACAAGGACTGCACAGATACACTTGTGTAAATCACCACCCGAATAGATACTTCTTCGTGGACGACAGAAACTCGCAGCTCTGCAATCAAAGTATGGGCCATGTGTCAAAATCTATTCTCTACCCACGTCTGGACACCACACTGACACAACAACCACATTATACAGACAGGTCAGATCTCTCTGACCAAACAGCACAGTTACCATGGTGGGTTTACATCCGATAGATCCTCCCAG